>LGTU01000075.1:0-127539 GCA_001314425.1 Phytophthora pluvialis | reverse complement strand
AGACGACGCCGAGTGCACCGTTCCCCTGGTCGCCTTCGTTCCCGCACGCTGGGCCGAAGCACTGCCAGTGGCAGCGCCGGCAGCGTCGGCTCATTCACCAACCTGCCGCCTCGGTCGCAATTGCCCCAGCCTTTCAACCCGAAGCCATGGCAACCCAGCAGCAGGAGGTCAAGACGCCCGTGGCCGACACGCTGCAGAGCCCGGCGCACAACAACAACGCAGTAGACTATGACCAGTACCAGACGCAGCCCGACTCGGCCTTCAAAGTGGACGTGGCGGCCAACAGCCAGGACGTCCTGAAGGAGGAGGCCGAGAAGGGCAAGCCGCTCAAGAAGTTCCTGTGGTGGCGCATCACCAAGAACCAGCGGATCTTGGCCATCCTGGGCATCGTTCTCGTGCTGCTGGTCGTGGTCATCCTCATCGTGTGGTTCGTGATCGTCAAGGCCGTGTTCCAGCACAACGTGGACAAGATCAAGATGAGCGTCAACTACCTCGACATCAACACGATCACGGACCAGACCACGCTCTCCAGCGAGCTCAGTCTGCACTTGACGCACGACCTGAGCATGAACGCTCGGTCAGACGCCACCACGGCCAAGCTGCTGTACGACGGGTCGACGTTCGCCACGTTCGAGTTCCCCGCTCTCACCATCAACAAGGGCGAGCAAGCCTACGACCTCAACATCACCAGCGACCTGTTCGTCACCGACGCCGAGGCGTTCTCGGCCATGTCGACCGCAGTCATGGACGACGTTTCCGTGGTCTTTGACACGACCGCAGACGTCAAGGCCCACGCACTGGGCGTCAGCTACGGCGGCCTCGACTTCAAGCGCGAGTTCACCATCGAGGGCTTCAACAACTTCCGCGACCCGCTGACGGTCATTGACCACATTGATTTCTGGGGCTGCACGGACGCAGGCTGGACCATGGACATTGACGTCAATGTGACCAACATCTCGCAGATGGGGCTCAACGGCATCGGCTACCTCAACTTGACGTTGTACATCAACCAGGACTACCTGGGCTACCTGTCCGGCATGACTCCGGACGTTGGCGTCCCTCGTGGCCTGAGCCAGCAGACCTTCAGGCTGTTCGTGGACATCGACAACCACTCGCACATGGTCGACATGGTCACGGCGCTGATCGACAACTACGTGCAGTACTTCATCACGGGCGAGAGTTCGGACGCGACGGACTACACGCTGTTCAAGGACGCTCTGGCCGTCATGAACATGAGCATCATCTACACGGACAGCACGAAGCGCATCGACCTCAACTCGTCGTGCGACCTCGTGACGCTTCTCACGGACTAAGCGTGACCCGATGGCATGTAGCACGTTTCTGCTAGTGGGCGAAGTAGTCGACCACGTTGCGTTACTAGGGGGTGTTTTGTCCGAACTAACGTCAAGATATGTAAAAGGTTTTTTCCCATTCGCATTGGTGCGTAAGGAGCTATGATACACGAAATTCACAACACAAACAGCCCAATGGTCGCCTACAGCTCAATATGGCGCAAGTATCTTGAGCTCGAGGTGAGATCGAAACGACGACCATCGAAACGGTGAGCTCGTTTGAGACCATGCACACTGCACGAAGAGTTTTAATTTGTCTTGCCTCCTGGATATGTTAGCTTTGCCCCGTAGGAAGCACAGCTCCGAAATGCCAGTTGCAAACGATCCGAGCAGAACTCTGCTCGTTCGTCTACAATCTCGACATACTTCAGCGAAGTGGCATGTGCTTTGGTTTCGTTCAAGTTTGTTACCACGTGAGTGAGTACCCTGCATGTAGGCAACAGCACCACAAGTGCTAGACTGTGGTGCAGTAACAGCATTGCATGTGAAGCCTTCGAGAGCTAGATGTCGTCGAAGCACCGCACCGCTAGTCCGTGTGAGCCCGTCGCCGTGCATCCTTCTCACGGCAATCCAGAAGCAAGGCTTCCTCGCGTCGACAGCGAACCCACCGCTGCTGTCGTTCCTGTCGTCGTCTAACACTGCGACTTGTCGGCGGCCATGCTCGCCTCCGCAGTTCACAATCCCGCCAGCACCAGAGGCGAGCAGCATTTCGAGCCCATTGGGATCATGCAACGTCGCTCTTTTCTATTTTTTTCGTTGTGAGAGAAGATCGCATGCGTCGGCTCGGTCACTTTAGTTGAGAAAGAGCAGACGACCTGGTCCGCTTGATCGCGGGCGTTGCGGAGTTACGAGTAACCGCGTTGAATGGCAGCGCGCGACGCCGACCGCACAGTGTCATCGGCCCCGTCGTCTTCAACAGGCTTCGGAATCCGCAAATACTTCCGGCGAGCACCTTCGCCGCCCTCCTCCGGTGCCAAGCGTTCAGTCAAGGCCCAAGCTGGCCAGAAGAAGGAGAAGGGCTCTGCAGCGGCGCCAGAACTCGAGCCCCAGCAGCTCCAGCAACGGCAGAGCGGGGGCCTTCGACGACAGAAGCAGCAGATGCAGCGCAGCGCCGTGTTCGGGTCCTGCACACAGGCTGTGGGCACGGCGGCCTCTGTGCTCTTCGCGGTGATCAACCGCTGCGGCCACTACGATGAGTCGGCTCGAGACAGCACGGTCACCCGCCAGGCCAAGGTCCTGTACGTCTCGCTGCTCGAGAGCGTGCAGAAGGAGCGAGGCGAGTGGCAGGGCTTCTCGTCGTCTGCGTCGGACCCAAGTAACAACAATGGGCCGGAAGACACGGAGCTGCTGAGTCCTCGGGACCTTCTCTCGACGAGTATCGACTCGAACTCGACGACCGATCAGCTCGGCGTTCTCAACGAGCTGCTTGAAGTGAGCTTCCGCAACCTCATGGGCCCCTTGGTGCCCTTGGAGCTGTATACGCGACACAGGAAGCTGCTGCTGCGTGAGAGTCTGGCTGTTCCGCCGGCACTCACGACGCTACTTGCCATTCGCGGGATCTTGGATCGCCTCGAGCGTGAAATGCGGCACTGCCTGCTCCGGTTGCTTGCGTTGTGGGACCTCATTGCACTCGTCAGTGGCGAGTCGCAACCACTGCTGAAAACGATCGCGGACAAGCACCACCACGTCTTCAGTGAGTCGTCCGAGTTCGAAAGCATGGTGAGTCCGGGGCGTTGACGCCTTTGGCTTTGTCTGACAACACTAATCGCTTCTTGTGCGCTGCTCTTACGGCGGTGAAGACTGCACGGAAAAGTGAAAGGCAGGATACAGTAGCGATCGACCTCTTGCAGATCATGGTACTCTACCGCGATATTCTCTTCAGTGACATTGAGGTTCGTTTGCTGTGAGTTAGTGAGCCGTCCTTTACAAAAGTTGTCCGTACTAACATGTCTGCATTGCCTTGTGGCCCGCTTCACAGTTTATCCTGACCAAACAGGAACTGCGGATTAACGCAAGGCTCGTCGATGATATCCGCGCAAGGGTCTGGCCGCCCGAGTCGGAGCCGGCTGCCTTGTCGGAGGAAGAAGACGATGGGTTCTCGAGCGATGGCGACGTTAGCAGCAGCAGTGGCGAGAACCAAACGCTACATGATGCTGCTTCTGGGATGCTGTGGGGGCAGGATGCCGCCTTGGAATCGCTTGCTCTTCGATCCGGGGCATCGTCGTCCGTGCCAAGTGTGCTCGAAGAGGAGGAGCATGACGGCGACTATTACGACGGTGAAGCTGAAGGAGGTGAGTGGTCTATCCCATCGCCGACTCATTACAGCCACGGACACCTCGAGGATCGGAAGACTCAGCGATCCCGTAGCATGGCGTCTCCTCCCGTGTCAGCGGGGGCAGGACCATTGGTACCTGTCCCTTTGATCCCTTCCAGCAGTGAAGGCATCCCACCGCCAAGCAAAGCGGATCTCTTGACCCTGGCACCCAGACCAATCGAACGGATCCCAAGTGGACGCCGTCACTCGCAGCGGTCTCTCGCTTCTACTCCAGATTCTCCAACCCACAGTGCGATAAGCCAAGCGAGCTCCAGCACCAGATCCTCGTCGCGGAAGTTGAAGCCGCGGTCCAAGCAGCGCAGTTCATCTTCAATCCACGGCAACGGGAGAAGTCACGAAAAGCATTGGCAAGACACGGCCAGTAGCGAATCGCGGTCACCCCCACCGCCTTCCCGCTTCACCATGCGCCGAAGTGGCAGTAGGCGCATGAGAGGCAGTAAAAGTGCCTCGGCCCGCCGCCGCCGGTCGCCTGCCCAAGCTGCAGACCAAACGATGCAAGACGACGCCCGCTGGCCCCCACATGATAAAATTGAAGCGAAGGCCGCCGCAGCCCCGAGCTTCCTGTCGATTGCGGCTTCAAATCTAGCGGTTCCCGTAGCTGCTGTAACCCTGTGCGTCTTCGCGACCATGGCCACCCTGGCAATCTTCGAGATGCGCAGGGCTCCGCGCAACTGATGATTTATCACCCAGGCGTCAGCTCTTTGGTGGATTTTTCAGGAGGCTGTCGAGACTCGAGTCATGGTCAGGTTAGCTAGGTGCCATTATCCGAAGCGGACGGATGGCTGCACGCTTGTTGCCGACATGCCACTTCGAGTCTGTGCGTTTTACACAATGAGTGGAGCTGAAAGAAGTAACGCTGTTCGTGAATAATTGACGTGTCGACTATGGAGTAGTATATTCCAGCTCGTGCACTACCAATGGTAGTCTGGTACCATAAATATTCAAGTCAACGTGCCCAGCATTGCCCCCCCCCCCGCTCAGCTGAAGCTAGCGCCAGCAAACTGTCACGATGAATGATAGACCTGGGAACGGCCAGTCCTCGTACGGAGAAACCAGGGCCTTAGCACGAAGAGAAGCGCGGCGAGGAAATGGTCCAAGTTTTTACGAGAACCGGGTCGGATGATGAGACGGCATAGCGTCCAGGTGCGAGGAGAAATATCGGTGTACATGTGCATGGACTAGGACTTGCTCCTGTACATGTTACCAATGGTAAGCAAGTTGTTTGTCATGACGGCTGTGGACGTAGCAGGAGCGGATGATGCGACGCCCTTGTCAGGCAAGTTGTCCAGCAACCAAAACCTCCAGCAAGTCACGGTAAGAACGATGTGAACGGTGGCCTGCGAGCCCAAGGAAACCGTAAGGTATCAGCGTCAAGGAGGACAATAATTGTAAAACGAAGATCGGTGTGATCGTGTTCGCAAAACTCGATATTTTAAGCCACCTCGAGAGCTTTGACATGCTCATGTACATGGATTCGTAATCGAGCATTTGGCTTACGAATCGGGGCAAACTGCGACAGCGTCGATAGGCGACACAAGTCCGAGGCGATTTGAGATCGTGTGGCGATGTTCACCTCTCGACAAGGCGAGGGAGAGTTGTGAACGTTGCGATCTTGATTGGGCGCGGTCGGCCAAGCGATGGATGTGTCTTCAACGTGAACCGTTACCCGGTACGGTACCACCAAAAAATCACGGCTAAAAGTGTCCAACGCCTGCTTGTCGAGCTTTGCTGAGCGAACTGTGTGTGACCAGTCGAAGGCGCGACGTACACATCGCTCTTTCGTCTTATCCTTTCGACCTCCGCGCTGTCTGCATCAATACTGTCTGGGCCAACAAACTGCTCGAACAGCAATAGGCAGCAAAAGAGCTACACACGTGGATCACCAGGCCGCGGTGATCCTTGAAAAACGGCCAACCCCTTCATGCACCCATCCATCCGACGGTGGCCGACGGGTGTGTCCACTGTCCCGTGTCAAACACCGCCGCAGTTTCATTGCGTATCGGACCCACTCGGCTGAGCCAAGTTGGCTCAACCAAGCTGGTTACCAGCACTGCCGCCATCGTGTAAACACCGCCGCAACGACGAGAACATCCAGCGGCGCCACCGCTCTATGCCCGCTGCGAAGCGCCTCAGTTGCTGAAAATGTTGCCGGTTTGACATGGACGGAGGATTTGTCATGCCCCAGGTGGCGTTCGAACATCAAACGCTAACGTGTCTTACGGGTTCACCCTCGCGCCGCGATACCATAGCGAAGCTCGCCGATGAGGCTGCTGCTAAGGAGACACGTACATCGGCACAGACCGTGAACCAAGAGTAGTCCTGCATCGGGCGCGAAAATGGAAGTACAGTATTGTGCAGTGTCGATCCCGGTGGTGCCGGCACCGCCAAAATGCGCCCAGTTCATATACTGCTATAACACATACACATAGTCGGAGAGTTCAACCTATCCAACCATTGCATCCGTACCTCTATAAATATGTATATTGCAACATCCCATAAGATGTGGTCCACACCATCATTTGGTTCCCGCTTTTGGCTGAACTATCTTACCACTAAAGTTTACTGCCGGCGTCATTTCGGTCGGCAGAAGGAAAACGGCTGGCGATCGCAATGGGCCCAAATACTCACTTTGCATTTTGCAGTCCGGCACGACAGTTCAGTCTCCGCGCATCCATCCGTCGAGGTCCCCAGTACTGCCGCCTATTGTTGAATCGGCTGCCTCCCTCGCACCTCAGCCATGGGCCGCTCCTTCCTGCCGCTGCTGGCCGCCGCGCTAGCCGCCGCGAGCGCCAACGTGGCCAGCGCCACCGTCTCCAACTCCAGCATCTGCTCCAGCGCCGCGTTCCAGGCGCTCTCGGGCACGCGCCTGGGCGACGGGCCCATCTTCGTGCGCGCCCTGGTGCAGGGCGCCGAGGTGTGCGTCGAGTACCAGCTCGAGGCGTCCGTGGCCAGCTCCGCCACGTGGTTCGGCGTGGGGCCGGCACGCGCCTCCAAGATGGTGAGCAGCCCGGCCTCGAACGTCATGATGCTCTTCAAGGACAGCGGCACCCCCACGTCCTACGTGCTGGGCGGCTACGTCAACAGCGACGTGAGCGCGGAGAGCGCGCAGTCCTCGTTCGTGCTGGGCTCGGCCAGCACCTCCAGCATGAGCTTCAGCTTCCAGCGCACGCTGGCGGCCGCCACGAGCTCCGACGTGGCGCTCTCGGCCACGGGCGCCACGGACTTCATCTGGGCCTACGGCACGTCGTGGCCTATTTCCACGCACAAGAGCGGCACCAACGGCGTCGCCACCTTCAACATCGCGGCGGCGGCCACTGCGACCGGCTCCAACGCTGGCGCCAGCACGACCGTCGGCTCCAGCGCGTCGACGCCCTGGTGCGACGGCAAGAACTGCCCGGGCATCGTCGGCGGCTCCGCCTTCGCCGTCATGGCCGCGTGCGGTCTGCTGCTCACTGCGGCGCTCAAGACGTCGCCCGTGGGCAAGATCCTGCTGCACCGCACGGTGGCCGCGCCTCCTGTCAAGCTCACGACCAACGCGCCCGTGGCCAAGCCCCACACCATGGTGCTGCAGACGCTGGCGGACCTCCACCTGGGCGAACTGCTGGTGATGCTCATCTTCGTCGCGGCCGTGGTGGTGCTCATCGCTCTGCTGAGCGACGAAGAGAACTTCGTCGTGTCGGGCCAGGTGAGCCTGCTGATCCTCATGTTCCTGATCCTGCCCGTGGCGCGCCTGCCGGTGTGGTCCGTGCTCTTCGGCAGCTCGTTCGAGCGCATCGTCAAGTTCCACCGCTGGCTGGGGGTCATCATGACCGTCGCGGTGATCGTCCACGTCGTGCAGGCGAGCAAGGTCGTTAACCTCACGCTCAACGAGAAGTACGGCGAAGTGACCCCGCTGCCGGGCTTCGTCGCCTTCATCTGCTTCGTCGCGATGCTCTTCCTGTCGATCGAGTACATCCGCCGCATGTTCTTCGAGGTGTTCTACTTCACGCACCGCGTGCTGTCGATCGTGGGCTTCGTGTTCACCATCCTGCACGCCCCCAAGTTCATCGGCCTCGCGCTCTGTGTCCCGCTTGGACTGTACGCTCTTGGTCTGCTCTACCGCTGGTCGAGCGCGTTCACGGGCTCGTACAAGGCCTCGGCGACGGTGCACTCCGGCTCGAACTCCACCACGCTTATCCTGGAGCCCACCGCCAAGACCGGCAAGATGGCGATGAACGTGAACCCTGGCTCGTACTTCCTCGTGCGTCTGCCCGCGATCTCGGCGACTCAGTGGCACCCGTTCTCGTCCGTCGTGACCCCGGACGGCAAGTCGCTTGGTTTCACCGTCAAGGCCATGGGCAAGGGCTCGTTCACGCGTAAGCTCCTGGAGAAGGCTGGCACCCAGTACGAGCTCACGGCGAACCTGTGCGGCCCCTTTGGCAAGATGTCGCTGAACGTGGACCGCTACGACGCAGTTGTGCTGGTCGCCGGCGGTGTTGGTATCACCCCAATGATGAGCCTCATCAACCAGACGCGTTTGTTCCCGAGTGCTACCGATAGTGCGGACAAGGCCCCGAAGGCTTCGGACTGGTACGTGCTGTGGTCTGTGCGCAAGCCTGAGGACATTCTGATGATGGAGCAGTTCCTGCCGACGCACGCTCAGCTCGACTACGCAGCTCGCGCTAGCATCCAGGACCCCAACATGGCCATTCTCGGCAACAATGCCCCGGCGCCTATCAACATCAACTGGATGTTCCACGTGTCGAGCGCCCGCAGCGACGGCGTGGTCACGCGCGCGAACGGCGATACGCTCTCCTACCACGGCGGTCAACCCGTTCTGGACGAACTGATCAACACGAGTCGCTTCAATGGCCGCAAGGTAACGGTCGTGGCTTGCGGGCCGCCGACCATGACCGTCGAGGCACAGACGCTCGCTCGCAACTGCGGCTTCGACTTCCACAAGGAGGTTTTCAACTGGTAAGCAGCATACAACATCATTTTGGTTTCAATAGCAATGGGTGACGACGGTCCGCGACGCATTTTAGTTTAATCGCCGGTCGAAGGCGCAGCAAAAAAAAGTATCCTTCATTCCTTCCTTCATTGCCATTTTTCAATCCGAGTCTTTTACTCAACGTAGTCAAAATCGTCTTTGATCCCGAGCCACTTGTCCACCTAAACCAATGTAAAACAGATACTCAGCGTGTTTAGCTACTGCAGTTGCTCGACGCCTCATCGACAGCAGTTGATACCTCTTTGCCCTCGACACCGCGCTTCTTAACGACCCACGACTTGAGAGTGTACACGTTATCTACCGAAAAGTAACAACGCAATCCACATTATCAGCACCGGCTAACGACAACTTACCAGAATGACAGCAAGCTGAGTTGACGCACCTGTCCATCTGTCCGAGCCCTCCTTCGCCATGCGCACTTTGCGCTCGAGCTCTTCCAGGGTCGCTGGGTCGTTCTCCGCCAAGTGTTGCGCCTTGGTGCGCAGCGCCTTCACCTTGGCTTTCTGCTCGTCCAAACGTCGCAGCTTCTGCACACGCTCGTCCTGCTCACAATGGCGTCAATCCACCTCGTCAGCACACCACCGCCACTCCAAAGTGCCGCTTGATTTCTCCGCACCGATTCCGAGCGTAGTGCCTTCTGCTCTTCAACGTGTTGCTTCACTTTGTCGAGTTTGTCCTGCACAGTCTGTCGACGCTGCTCCAGCTCACTGAGCTTGCGCTTCCTCGACTGCGAGAGCTTGGACGGGAAGGACCAGAAGTAGTTGCCCGACCCAATCTACACACAGGCACCAACTCCTGTGAGTCACGACCTCTGCAATAGTAAAACGTCTACCTCACTAAGGCAGAACCTTGTCACAGTCCACCAAAGCATCGTCCACGAGCGCCTGGTTCACGTCCTTGACCGTTTGCAGCACTGCCAATACATATGCAATAAGATGATAGGTTACGTCAGATGGATAATATTGTTTTATTGGAGCTGCGTCGGGTTGCGCGCGTCTCGTACCGACACCAGCTTTGGACCCGAGCTTCTCCACCTCCTTGAGGTTGAACACCTCCTTGGACTCGTGGTATATGCGCAGGATGCGCTCGCGCTTCTCCTGTAGCGATACTCCCTTGCGGACCATCGTTTCTCGACTGTTAACCCGCTATTCGCCGATATATATCGGTTGTGTGTATTATAAAAGTTGACTTGAGATAAGAACATGTTCAGTTTATTGCATATCGATTTAGGCAAACTGCAATTCGCGCGAGCCTCCGACTAAATAGGCGGTACGCTCGAGGGTTTCTCGCGTACGGATCAGCAGATCATTCATCGAGCCGTCGTTCTGAATCACCAGATCGGCCTTCGCCACCTTCTCCTGCTCACAATGAATGACACACAAAAATTGAAGAAAAGGGTCAGCTCCACTTTCCACTTTGCTCCTTGAGGACGAAGAGGTCTCACGTACATGGAGCTTCATCTGCGACTTGATGCGCTTCTTTGCATCCTCCTGCTTCATATTGTCGCGCTCCATTAGACGTGCAAGCTCGTTCGTCTCGGAGCACGCCACCACGATCGTCGGGTAACAGAAGTACTCGAGCAGCTTGGTCTCAAACAGCAGCGGTGCGTCGAGCACCACGAGCCGCTTGCGGCACACCAGACGCTGGTACACGAGCTGCTTGAACATCTCCCAAATGATGAACTTGTGCGTCGCAGAGTTCAGCTTTTTCCGCTGCGCCGGGTCGCTGAAGATGATCGCCCCCAATTTCGCGCGGTTGATGGTCGCGTCGTCCTCATTGAGCACTCCAGTGCCGAAGCAGCGAACGATCTCCTTGTAGGCTCTGCGACCAGGCATCACCACCTCTCTAGCGACCACATCGGCGTCCACGATGACAGCTCCAGCCTCGCGAAACACTTCTGAGACCGTGCTCTTGCCCGTCGCGATACCCCCCGCGAGCCCCACGCCGACCAGCGACGCGCCCAGCAACCGCCCCACAAAATAGCATCCCGCCAATGCAGCGCCGTCACGAACCGATACCTAGTTGCAGCAGATTCCGCCGCAAAAGGACCAGGTCAGATTCCTCGACCCCTGCAAAGTATCACTTTAGTGCATATATTTTGAACTCGTCTCCGTACCAGCGGTGCGAGCGCGAACGGCGCCAGCGCCAGCAGCCAGCGCTTGACAGAATGTTTCCGCAGCTTCTCTTTCAGTATCCCCAACGGCACGCCGAGCAGTAAGCCCAGCGGCGCCAGCGCCAGGAGCTGCGCGTTCCGCATGGCAAAAGTCTCCGCTGGATGAAAAAAATATCGAAAGCGTAACGGCTGTTTTAGCGAATCAAGTGTTTTTCTCTTATCATCAGCCAATCGAATTGCTTGCAAGACCGTCTAATCGGACCCATTACGAATTCTGAAGCATGGACGGGGTGCCGCCTGCCAAGCAGCCCCGAGCTTCCGACTCTGCGCTCACGACCTTCGCGTTGGCGGCGCTGGCGCCATTGCTCGAGTTCCTGGACGCGCGCGAGGTGGCCGCCGTCGTGTGCACCCAGAAAACGATTGGCCGCGAGGGCTGCGCCACCATTTGGTTCTGGCTCGCGAGTCGCACTCGTGCGTTGCTGCCCAGCGTGAAGCTGCCAAGTCCGCTGCCTCACTGCGATGTACTGCAAATTGCAGTTGTGCTGCCGTTGCTGAGGCAATTGCAGGCAGTTGCATCGTGTAAGTTTTGGAGAAAATGGGGTTTTAGGGAAGTACTTTGAAATCTGTCTGATACGTTACTGTTGTTACCTGTTTTACAGACGACTTTGATCTACATTTTGATGCCAAGCGGCACGGGGGAGACGTGTACTTGGCAGATAATGGAGCCTGCTATGTGTCACATTGGGGACCCAATGGGGGCTCCATGTTCGGCGATCGGGTGTGTGCTCCGGGGGCGGTGAGCTACTGGGAGTGTGTGGGACTCAGTGAAGGCAGCTACGTTGGTGTCACGGAGATGGTGGCACAAGGACAAGCTGGATTCCGGTACTATGGCGTGGACGCACAGCATTTGAGGCGGACGCTCTCGCTGCCGACGCCGGCGTGCGACCACATGCCAGCGGTGATGTACTGTGAAGGAGGGTTCATCACTACGGGATCGTTTCGAGGACCCAAGCCGCGACTTCCTGCACGGGTGAACTTTTTGGATGCCACCACGTTCAAGGAGGAGGACCGAATCGGTGTTCTGGTCGACCTTCTTGCTGGGTTCCTGCTTTTTGTACACAACGGGGTACCACAGGGAATGCGGATTCCTATCGACCGCTCGAGGAAGTATCTACCCGTGTTCAGTGCCTGCGCGTGCTACAACTTGCAGCTAATCCCTGACGTGTGTCCTCCGTGGCATCGCATCTACTGCTTTGAAGAACATAGTGATACCACTGCGAAATCACGAAGCGTGTTTGGCTCGTCGGGCGAGGCGAGCACAACTGCAGTTGCTACGTGAGCTGAAAGTACGGTGTTCAGGACAACGGTATCAAAACATGTTGGACCATTCCAACAAAGCTACATGCAGAATTCTTGCAGCCCTTTTAGAGGGACACCAATGACCGCGTCGGGCCGAGATGTTAAGTGTACAGTACATATCCTTGCAACATTAAAAGCTATATGGTCTGACTTCAGCGAAGAAGCTCGGAGCACAGGCGCGTCGTAATAATCGCAAGGAGGATCATCCTCGTAGGGCGTTTCCGGAATAGGAATTCAGATGGACTGCGGTTTGTGATTGAGATCCAGAATGGGTCACGGCGACATGGATCTCAGTGCCAATCTGAAGTTTGTTTCTGACGGGATCAGAAACACTGCAGCATCTTTTAAACTTTCGCTTAGCGCAGCGGCAATTCGAAGATAGGGGCCATCGATACCAGGCGGAGTGGATGTATAACGTACTCTCTCGATACGTGTTCGTGTTGATTTCTTAGCCACTGGCAACTGCAACTGTTCGAAAATGTGTACGTGCAACCGTACGCATATCCAACGTGTCTTTAGAAAACATCGCAAGTTCTGAGCTTGTAGTCTGCTCAGCTGTTACAAAGATGATTAAGCCGTGGAGCCCTGAATGGTAACGACAACCTTGCGCTGGTGGCCGGAACCCCAGCCACCGACATTGCGGTGCTCGCACAAGTAGATGCCTACGAAAGCAGCAACATAAACAAATGCAGCAAACATGTTAAACACGGCTCATGAGACTGCGGTCATGCGTCCTGTAACAGCAACCCTGCATTCACCGGACAGGATGTCCTACCTTGCCACGTGCCAAGGTTGAACTTGCCGTTAGTGATCGGGATGTTAACCGACGCACCGATCAGCGTCGACTTAATGTGTCCCGGCATGTCGTCTGCACCAGAGTCCGCAAACCATTAATGCTAGGTATCTCACGACAACAGCAAAATACCGATAAAGAAAAGAAAGAGCCACTCACCGTCGCCTTCGTCCGTGTGACGGAAAAACTCCCTACAATAAAAAAAAGCATGATAAGAAAAATATAACTATCACCCCAACAGTATCGTTATCCATCCTACTTGTTCCAGGACTCCGGCACGATGCGGTTGAAGGCGCCCTCCATGTCAGTGCTGAAAGAAGCAGCACAAAATGAGTAAACCCGTTGGTGCATTGTCTTAAGAGTATTTCTTCCTCTTCTTACCGCACGTCCGGGTCGCAGTTCTCGTTGATACTGAGCGACGCAGACGTGTGCTTGATGAACAGATTGGCCATGCCGACCTTCACACGAGACAGCTCCGGCAGCTGCAATAATTGCCACCGTAACAACAGTTAAATAACCATTTCGGGTGTCAAGAGTGGGAAAAATGTTCCAACCTGCTTCTCAACCTCGCGCGTCACCACTTTTCAGACGAAAAATACATATAGCAAGTCAGCGCAAAAGACACTTCAATGCTACAGAATGGCGACGCACAGTGGAAGCCCCGGCTGGGCGCCGTGAGCACGATCTCCTTCTGGAACCAGGTCGCCATGGTTACTGTACACTCGGTGCTTTGCAAAATGGGGAATGACCTTTGATTGGCTAAGCGCTAAAATATGTGTGGACCACGTGGCTCGCAAGGAAATTGATACATTGGTCAAGTTGAAGTGGTCATGTATTTTCCTAATATCGATGAGAGGCATGCAATATACAAAGAAGCGTGATGCGAACCGCGCAGTTCAAAGCTACGTCCAGCTCACACGCTCATGCTCTTCTTGTCTTGGTCTTCTGGCTCAAAGTTGGCGGAACCTTTCAGGCTGTTCGACATGGAATTCATGGTGTTCATGACGCGGTCGGTAAACGAAGGCGACAGCGACTCCTCCGCCACCGAAACCTGGTGTTTCAGCGCCGAAAAGCCGCTGAAGTTGTGACGCACAGTCGACCTCACCACTGCTTCCACCGTGTCACCAGCTCCGCGGAGGCCGCTGCCGCTGCGGTCACTGCCGGTGTCTTCACTGAACCAGCTGCATTCAGACTCCGACTTGTCGATATCCGAGCGTCTTTCATCGGCTTTCAGCTCCGTCCCCGAGCTGTTCTCCAGGTGATTCTTCCTGTCGTAGGCTCGGGCCGTCTTCTTCAGGTTGATCAAGGCGTCGGAGACTTCGTGGATCTTGCTGCGAGTCGCAGTGATCTCCCATTCCGATGGAGTCTCACTCTTGGCAATCTGGTCGGCCACATGTTTGAGCTCGGACGCTTTGTCTTTTGCGGCGCGAATGTCACTTCTCATGAAGGACTTGGCCGTGTTAAGGAAGAGCAGTCCGTGGCGCTTGTCGTACTCGGAGAGGTTGCTCTTCAGCGCTTTCAGGCAGCTCGAAGCTTCATCCGCAGTCTGGATTAGCAGTTGCTCCACCCTGGAAAACTCCTGTTCAGCGGCGGGGTTCTGTTGAGTGGACTTGCCCATGCTTGTGCTTGAATTTCTTCTGGAAAACGGCTTGCGGTTTGCTACTTGAGTGCTAGCGGTCGAGTTTCGCAATGAACACATCGAGTCAAACCTACACAACTTCTTGCCAGTAGGGTCGAAGTTGTTCCACAAAAATAGTGGCTTACTTCTTCGCCATTATCGCACCGAGATACTGGACGCTCCTACAGCGTTCTCAAATTACCACAGAATGAGCGCCGCAAGGAACACAAGGCATGGTTGTTTCGTTGTCGTGAGCTCACCCCTTGGGTGTTCAAGGCTAACTTGCCAAGCTAGTGAATTGCCATCGGTATCGCTAGTACTGTACGCAGCGGTGCAAATTGTTGGTCGAAATTTTCTGCAAATGCACCGAATCTACCGTATTGCGTCAATCGCGGACCCAGCACAGCAATCCATGATCGATGGATATGCTTTCAATGATTGAATCAATCGTTGGTGGCATAATGTCGGCTGCCATGGAGCTTTCAGTCAGCGCTCTTTTCAATCCAAAGTTGCAAATTGATGCAAATATTGGGAACTGATCCTCGGTTCCTCGCCAACGCAGTTCACATGGTCCTGATCAAAGTGAACGAATATCCGATCTGCTCTGCAAGAAATCGAGAACGCCGGCAGTCACAGTGTTCGATTGTCAGCCCTCGAGTAAGTGGCAATCGTCGCAGTGAGACAGTTTGAGAATGGATTCTCCCACATATCACTGCGTGGGTTCACTCCAAGCACGCTAGGCCCGCTACTGGTAGTTCATTTCAGAAACTCTACCTGAAGGTCAAAAGCCACCCAAAAGGACCAGTTAAACATGGGCAAGTCCACCACCAATGCTCTCGCGGAACAGGAGTTCACCAAGCTGCAGGCGCAGCTGCACCAAAGCGCCCAAGACACGCTGAGCTACCTGGAAGCTCTCAAGCGCAGCCTCGGTGAGTACGATCACAAGTACCATCTGCACCTGTCGAGCTCGGCGACGTCGTTCTTCTTCGACGGTCTCGATCACGCCAAGGACGCCGTGAAGGAGCTCCGACACGCGGCCGACCACATTCGCAAGAATGCCGGCGTGAGCGAGGGCCACGCAGCTCGCAGCGCCATGGAACAGGCTTTCAATGCGCTGGCTGACCTGCACAAGGTGGCCAACGCGTACGACTCGGAACACCCGACGCCCAACAAGCGCAGCGACAAGAAGCCCACGACCTCCGAGACGGTCGAGTGGCTCGTGAGCACGACTCGCGATGCCGCGTTCGGTGGCTTCGCGCCTCTGCAGCGTCAGATCCTCCAAGTTCAGATTACTACCGGTGAAATCGAGAAACCCTCGATCAAGTCGCGCGCTAAGGACGCGGTGCATCATGTGGCCGACATGGTCGATAGTAAACTGGACAAGATGAAGGGTGAACACAAGCCGAGTCCGAAGGCTACGGACGACCAAGTAGATGAAGCTACTGCGTAAGTCATTTTAGGGTAAAACAAACATCTATGTCCAAGTTGACTGCTTCATCAACTTGAAGTTACATCTCTATAAGTCGTTCTATTGGACCGATGTGGTCTCGTGCTCCGATGCATTGGCTTCCAGTACCGACGCAGTGGCTGGGGCTGTTGCAGGTGCCATGCCGGTCACAAGGGCAGTGCTGAGACCGACACCGTGCGGGAAGTGCTGGGCGTAGTAGCGAGTGCGAAGCAGCGCTTGGAGATCGGCGGCGTCCCGTCGACGCTCGGCGAAGTGCAGCGCCAGCCCGCCCACGCGCGCGCCGAAGCGAAGCAGAAGCTGCGCCACCTGGACATCGCCCAGTAGCGCCGCGGCATCCAGCGGACTGGTGCCGTTGTGCTTGGACACGGTGGCGCTCGCATTCCCGAGCAGCAAAACCTTCACGACGGCACTGTGGCCGCGGTGCACTGCTGCGAAGAGTGCCGTCGCGCCACTGGCGGTCTGGGTGTCACGTGCGGCGCCCACGTCCAGCAGGAACTGAACGAGCTTCACGTGGCCCTCCTCGCTTGCGATGTACAGCGCGGTGAGTCCCGAACGGGTCTGTTCGTTCAACTGAGCCCCGCAACGCAGCAGCGCCCGGGAGACGGCCTTCCGACCCATGCGCGCAGCAATGTGCAGCGCGGTGGACATGTCATCCATCTTGGCGTGCACGTCGGCCCCTGCATGCGCAAGGAGGCGGACAATGGGGTCGTGTCCCTCCTGTGCAGCGATGTACAAGCAGGACACACCGCCCGCCGGCCGGCGGAAGCTGGGGTCAGCGCCACGCGCTAGAAGTAGCGATGCGATGGCAACGAACCCCATTTGGCAAGCCAGGTACAGCGGCGACACATTCTCGTCCATGAGGACGTTGGCATCCAGCTCTGTGAGGAGTAGGAGGTCCGAGACCACGAACAAGTGGCCGCCTTCACATGCCAGGAACAACGCTTGTACCAGTTGCTGTTTACCGATGCGGCCTCGAGTCTGCGCTTCGTCCTCGGCCTGCTTTTCAGCTGCAAGTAGCCGCAGGACTGTCGACCGGTGGCCGTTCTTGGCGGCAGCACACAACGCAGTCGCGCCACCCGTTACCGCACAATCCCGTCGCGCGTTCGCGTCAAGCAGCATGTCCACCAGAACGTCCCAGCCGTGCTCACTGGCGAGGTAGAGCGGCGATGCCAGGCTCAGTGAACGAGTGTTGACGTCCCCACCAGCTCGAAGCAGCAACCGGGTCGCTTCCGTAAGTCCGTTGGCAACCGCAAGGCTCAACGGGGAGTGACCATCGGCGTCCGTGTTCTCCAAGTCGAAAGCAGGCTGGCACTTGCCTGCTTCCAGAATCACGGGCAGCAGTCGTGTCCTTCCACTAGCGCACGCGTACAGCAGTGCGGACATCAGCGCCAAGCCGTCTTCATCCGTTCCGCTGCTGCTCTCATCGGTAGCGTCGCCGTCGTCCATCAGAAGCAACGGGACGTCCAGCAGCGCACGCGACCCACTTGCTACCAACGTACGCTCAAAGACTCCGGTCTCACTTCCACGGCGGCGGCGGCACCACCGGCTGAATTCGTCGAGTAGTGCTGGTAGCAACGGCACCTCAACGAGTTCGTTGCTCACCAGCAACTGCAGTTCACGCAGCAGAGAATTCAGTGTCGGGTCCTGCTGGAAAAATGCCCGGTGCGCCGGGGTGTGCAGCGCACTCAAGTGGTGCAGCGTCGGGAAATGAGCCTCGACGCGCGAGACAAAGGCACGAGTCACGCTGGTGTCATCGAGGTTGAGAGTAGTCAAGGACGGGTGCGATCCGGTGAGCTGCTGTGATGGCGAGGCTTGAGCTGCGAACAGTTCACCGGTGACTTTCTTGCATCGACGCACCGACAAGGAGCGCAACCGAAGCGACTGAGCATTGAGCACGGCCAGCAAGCCGAAATCCGAGATCTCCAGGCAGTCGTCTGCCACGATCTCCTCGAGGTGGGCCCAGAAGCTCGACGTCAGCACGAGCAGGTCACGGTCAGCAAGGGAGCGCTGGCTCGACAGATCAAGTCGACGAACGCGGCTGTAGCTCTGCAGGACTCCTCGACACGCACGATCAAGTGTGCGCGGGCACACTGGCGAGGTTCGAGCTGACAAGTCCAGTCGGTCCAATTCCAAAGTCTGCACGCGTTGTCGCCATGAGCGACTGGTTTCTCGAACGACCTGGTGCTCGCGTACGTTGAGGAACGAAAGCACCAGACACAGCAACGCCTCCTCCTGTAACGCAGCCTCCAAGTCGCCGCATCTCCGTGAAGAGGAGGGCGGTGACGTGAGCTTGAACACGAGACCGCAAGCCGTAGTCAGAAGTGCCGGGTGCACCACCAAAGCCGCTGGTGCAGCGCTGGTGCGGCACAGCGCCCTGTGCTTCCGGGGTCGTCGGAAGTAGCTGGTATCGTGGCTGGTGGCCGCAACGGCAGTGCTGGCAACCGGTTCGCTATCCATGGAGGTTGGTGCGTTGCTGCTGCTGCTGTCGTGGACGACGTCGGAAGTGAGTGCGGACACGTGTTGGAACGAGCGCTTCATGGCGAATGTGAAGAGCTTGTTGTTCGAGCTTGCTGTGTAACAGGGAGCTAGCCAGCCAGCCAGATGGACAGGAGGTTCGTGACGCGAGAGAGAGTGAAGAGTGAGAGCGGCGAGATGGAGGCCTGTCGACTTTGGAGTTTGTTTGAATAGGGTCAGGTCCCGAGCTGTTCCTCGGTTGTCGTTGGGCCTCTGGAGCTGGGCAGGAGGCCTTTGTAATCCACGAGGTCTACCCTGCCAGCAATAGACCGCAGAAAACAGAGGAAGATTGGCATACAGCTATCAGTGTCATTTCTCGCCGCTTGTAAGCCTCGAGGGCGGGAATGAACTGCCCGAATAAGATGAGGGGCAGGGCATGAGGCTCGAGGCGTGAGACTCCTAGCCGGACTTGCTACACTATTCATACATTGGTACAGCCATCCCTGGTAACCTTGACAGCGAGCGACCTGTACCCCCACTTATTCCGAAAATACCCCTCTCGAAACACTACCAACAAGAACTCCAGCATGAGGTTTCGCACCTTGAAGCTAACGCCGACACCTCCGTTCGCTTTCACCAAAGTCAGGTACAACAGGGACCCGACCAAATGAACTCATGTCGCCCGGGACCCCGTTAGTGGCCGCAATCACTGAACTTCCGCGAGGAACAAATCCATAACTACAGAGGAATCCAGTGCATGTTTAAGACGCGAACGATAGTGCAAGTTCTGGCCAGGCAACTGAGTTGCTTCTGAACGCCGCGTGACACGAACGGTGCACGAGCTCAACTTGTCGCCGTCTTTAGCCGCCTAGATCAGAGTTTGAGATCGTAGTGCTGCCCCGTGAGGCCTCGGTATCGAGCGTAGTGCTGCGTGGCGACGTCCGTGCGTCCTCGGCCGAGCGAGAGCAGCGCGACCCGCTTCGCCACCTCGGCATCGCCCGGTGCTAGGCGTAATGCCTGCTGGAAGTGCACGAGCGCCTCGGTCGACCGGCCCAGCTGCTCGTACACGCGGGCGATATTTCGGTGCAGACTCGGGTCTTGAGGGGACAACCGCAGCGCCGTCGCACTGTGAGTCAGCGCCTCGGTGTACTTGCCCCGTCTGGCCAGCAGCACCGCCAAGCTGCCGTACGCCGGCGGGAACGCTGGCCACCTCGCGATTGTCTGGCGCAGCAGCGTCTCGGCCTCCTCGCGCTTCCCCTCGTGCATTCGCGCAAGCGCCAATTCGTTGGAGACCTCGGGTCCCCCTTGTCCAGTGAGCCACGCGATGCGCGAATGCCGCGCGTGGGTCTCCTGGTCGCCGCCAGCTCTCGCCAACACTGCCAGGTGATGGTGCGCATTGGCATCCATCGGGCAGTCGTCGATCTTCCGCCGGAAGTGCTCCATCGCTTCAAGTCTCCGCATGTCGATGGCACTTTTCCGCAAGATAATCAACTGTCGATGAACGATGGCTACACCTCACTCCCAACCCTACGTGTAAAAATAATCGTCACTCTTCGTTCTTCCCCCGCTTGAATGCCTAAAAATCCCGAAGGCGCGCCATTTCAAAAGTGCGTCACTATGGCCAAGAGCGACGGCGAGAGCGACGTGGAGCAGTACGAGCTCACGGAGGACGAGGATGAGGACGAGCAGCAGCAGGAGCAGGAGCAGGAGAAGGCGCAGCAGGCCGCGCACGGCTCGGCCAAGCGCAAGCGCAAGCGCTCGCTGTCCCAGAATGACGAGGAGGAGCTCGCCCGCAGACGCCGCAAACGCCGCTCGCTGGCCTTCCAGCAGCGTCGGCGCTCGCTGACGCCCAGCGAGAGGAAGGCGAACGCTGCTGTGGGCGCTGGAGGAGCCGCCGCCGCTGCCCCGGCGCACAGCAAACAGTACATCAGCGACATGTACTCGACCATTATCAAGATGTCCTCGGAGAACGTAGGAAGGACGATGGCTCCATCGCTTATTGTTATTGTTATTGTTATTATTATTATTATGAGAGACTGATGTATTAGTGTGTGTGTTTTTGATGTGGGATGACAGAAAATTAACGTCAAGAACTCGTGGTCGCTGCACCTGATCGACCACATGGAGGACATCCTGGACTCGTCCAAGAAGAGCGCCGACGCGGACGACGACACGTACAACTTCCAGAAGGCGAGCTGCACGCTGGACGCGAGCATCAAGATCTACTCGTACCGAGTGGACGACACGTGGAACTCGTCGTACAAGATCCTGGAGAACTTGTCCCGCACCGAGCAGAAGCACGGCGTGGAGGACGCGGGCAGCGACGGGGAAGGGGCGGCGAGGACGGCGCGCAAGACGAGGAAGACCCATGCGCGCACGATCGAGAAAAACCTGAACAACATCAACTTGAAGGCGTACGACACGGAGTGCGAGGCCGACCCGCTGTTCCACAAGATGTCGCAGTCCTTTGACGAGGGCGGCGCGAAGGGGATGCTGCTGGCGAATCTCAGTGTGTACGACGGGTGCAAGATCCTACTGAACTCGTCCGATGTGAGCGTTGTGACGAGGAAACCCATTCACGAGGTTGCAGGCAAGGCAAAGGAAGAGGAGCAGGCGGATGATGCCAAGCCCAAGGACCTTGCTGCGGAGGCGGAAGCCTCGGATGGAAAGGACAGCGCTGATCCTGCAAAGGCTGAAAACAAAGATGAAGGCGAGGATGGAGAGACCGAAAGTGACAAGAAGGACGAGCAGAACGAAGGAGATGATGCGACCAAAGACAAATCTGGCGGTGAGAACGAAGGATCTGACGAGGACGTCACCATGGAGGAGGATCAAGACAAGAAAAAAGAGGGATCGAGCGAGGATGCCGAAATGGAGGGACCTGAGAAGGAGAAAGGAGACTTGTCGGAAGATGTCACCACAGAGGAAGAGCAGGGCAAAGAGAAGGATGATTCTCCAGAGTGTGAAGCTGCGGAAGACACGAAAGCCAGGGAAGGCGACAGTGCCGATGCCCCCGAAGTGACCAAGGCAAATGACGAGCCTCTTGCTGCCAAACGGCGTATAAGCTTGTCGATTTTCGGCAACCTGTCTTGCCTTAGCCAGGACGTCCAAAACCTGGATGTTTGCCCACCGTTGTACCGGATGTACGATCAGCTGGACGAGTTTTACGGAGATGAGTCCCGCCACAAGCTTGGCATTAAAAATGATTTTCTCCTTAAAACGCCAGTGAAGGGGAGGCGGAAGACGTTGGACAAGCAGGATGTCGTTACCATGAACCTAGCTGGCATCATGGAAGGTGCCAGTGAAGATGAATCGGATGGGGAAGATGCGCCGCACGACACCTCAGTGGACTTTGGTGGTGACAATGCAGCCTATGATGCTGACGAGGATGGCGGTGACGCTGTCGGTGAAACAGAAGACGTCGCCGAGGTGGAGCCTACTGATGATGTGGACATGGAGAAGGAAAAAAACATTATAGATCTCGCCGGAAGTGACGATGAAGACAGCCTGCAAGATGGCCTTTCTCGGGATGGCATTGAAAGTGGTCCTCAGGCTCTAGACAAGGAATCGTCGCTGAAGTCAACTGCTGCTGATTTCTTTCGTGCCAAGGTGAACGAAAACTTGCCGGAGAACTACGAAAACAATTTGTTCTCGCAGATGATTGAGTCAGCTCTGGTCCGGTCTGGTACACTGGAAGATGAACAGGGTGGTGAGGACCAGGATGGCAAGAATGATTACTCGTACTTTGACGTAAAGATGCTCCGGAACTGGGCCGGCCCTGGGCACTGGAAGTTTCCCGCAGTTCGCAAAATTCAAATGAAGCAGCGCCTTCAGGAAGAGGCTGAAAGGGATGGAAATGTAGGAGTAAACGGAGAGGTCGATGAAGATGGCGTTGCCATCAAGGCTGAACCAACCGAACGCTCTACTGATCGTGTTCGGAAAGGAAGCAGTGCTGGCGTGGATAAGAAGGCAGCAATTACGGTGGACTTTTTCGGCGAGGAGCCTGATCTGTCGAGGCTAAAGGTACCAAAGTCAGCTTCCAGTTTGGAGGTCTCTAAGGGTAACTTGAAGAAGCAGACAGAAAACGCTGCCGATCTTGTATTGCCTGTGGACACGCACATTGAGCTCGGTCTGTTTTTCCGGCACTTCTTGAAGGAAAGACCTCGGTTCTTCAGAAAACGCGGTAGTGGTGCCTTGGACGGTGCCCATCGGGAAGGCGCTTTGGCGAATAACTTCGAATTCGGAGACAGCAGTGGCGATACTGCCGATGATCACGATCGGGAACAACCATTCACCTACAATGAGGACAGTGTCGGCTTTGAACCAGGTTACGATGATGAAGATGAAGGCACCAGCGGAGCGGACGACACTGGCACAGAAACGATGTATTCTGTGGAAGATCTGGTCCAGGCTGATCGTGTAGTTGAGAAAATTGGCGTACACTATGAGCGCTTTGCCAAGCGTGTGGATGTGAAGAAGTTGAAGGGTAGTATCTGGGACCACTTGGAGAAAAAGGTTGTCAAGAATGAAGAGGAGAAGAGGGATGCTGCCGGGGACAACGCCGAAAAGGTTGGTGACGTGGATTCTGTTGACAGTGCTGTCACTATCAACGAAAGTGGTAAACGTCAGCGCGAAGCAGAGACAGATGAAAAGGATGAAGGCAGTGATGATGAGGCACTGGACACAACTTTCGAAAACGTGGTTGAGGACGTCGCGGGCAAGGTACGAAGAGATGTGTTGATTTTTTAGGTTTGTGTGGATGTGGCGTCGCTTACACTGCGTGTGTGTGTGTCTTATGCAGGTGCCCTCGAACGTGACAGTATCCTTCTACTTCATCTGCGTGCTGCATCTCGCGAACGAGAAGGGTCTGGAATTGGTCGGCCAGGACGATCTGCGTAACTTCCAGATCCGTAAGGAAAACTCGTGAGCACGCGTCGGAGATGTCCCATACAGAATGCATAGCACAGAAGAAACACGATAAGCGTCCGGACTGCGGAGAAAATCGGTTTTGCATGTATATCGTCGTTGTGTAATGTTCAATAGATAAAAAGGTCATGTCCTGGTTCTCTACAGCTTCCAACCACGCGACACGGGCATACTACCTCCGGTATTTGAGGTTTTCGAGATTCTCGAGCCTCTGGAGTCCAAAGACGACTCGCTTTCAGCGTCGGATGTGGCGCCGTCATCACTGAGTAGCCCCACGGTCTCCGAGGCAAAGAGGTCTTTCGGGTGAATTAAGTCGTATTTCTTCTTGGCCTTGAGCGTGGCAGCGCCAGGCTTGAAAGGGGTTGGGAGGACCACCGGCATGACCTCGTTGAAGTCGCGCATGGCGTCTTCAAACGCAAGGTGGTCAGCCAAGATGCCCGTACGCAGCGCTGGGTTTCCCTGGAGGTATGGCTTATAGGGAAATGCTTGGTGGTGCGCCAGAGCTACAAAGAACATCTCAAAGCAGATGAGCAGGTTTTGAATGCCCGTGGTGACATTCTCAACACTCCAGGACCCGAGTTCGTGGATGATCTGGAAACGAGACAGGAAGGCCAGCACCACGCTCTGCCAGAAGGACAAAAACAGCACCGCTTTGATGCACAGGAACTTCGGCACGGGGTTGTACGGCGCCAGCTGCGTACTCAGCGCCAAGTAGAACAGCACCAGGTAGTAGAAGGCGTACGTGATGGAGGCGTTGACCACCATACTCGTGTACAGGTACCCTTTCCTGGCACTAAAGTTGCCCTGGTCGTACATGCCGTCGAGTCTCAGCACGATGGCCACGAAGGCCATCATGGGCTTCACCACCACGAACTGCATGGTCGCCATCTTGCAGTCTCTCAAGAAGCCTGGCCCCATCTGAATCGGCTTGAACCAGCGGTTAAAGGGCCACGGGTGGTCCAGATCTGGAAGCCCCCGCATGGTCGTAATCACCCTCTCGTTGCTCCCTCCACCCAAGTAGGCGATCATCAAAGCCAGGAAGAGGTAGATCACGTAGCCCTCGTACGAGTCGCGCATCAGATCCAGATACAGCGCGGCGTCCTTGAAGCGCAGACTCAGCCACGAGTCCGTCGCGTAGATGGGCACCATCCACAGGATCCCCACGATCTAAATAATAAGTAAAATAAGAAATAAATAAGAAACCATGTCAGATTATAATACCGTAAGAAATGAATTAAAAAAAAAACGCACCTTGCTCTGCACGATGGGCTGCGTGAAGTGGTTGAGGTGGCCGCGGATCAGCAGCGCCGAGGAGACGACCGACGCGGCCACGAACACGCCCGCCACGGCCCACACCAGCCGCTGCACGTCCGCCTCGGGCGCCGCCAGCGCGTCAGCAGGCGGGGCCAAGTGCACGTCCGTCGGCCAGAACTGCGCCATCAGCCACGGAAGGTTAGGAAATAATGACACGGAGGTAAAAATAGATCATCCTCTTATCCAGCATAGACACTTCCTTCTTAAGATCATACACTTGGTGTGGCAGCACATAACTACTTACAATCATCCCGACAAGCGCGTCGCCGGGTTCTGGGAATATGAGCTCCTCGTGGCTGCTGCGGCGCTGCGCGTCTCCGCTGGCGGCGGCGCACGTACGCGCGCGTGCAGCTCCGTATGCCTCGCCGCGTGTGTTGTCTTCCCCTCTCAGCTCTTTCAGCGCGTCGAACCGCGTGCCACGCCCGCGGTTCGCTGTCCGTTCGAGCGCTTCACCTCTCGCGTCGCCTCTGTTACTGCCCGCCGGCAACGTGTTTGCCAATGGGCAGGCGCCAACCGTGCTGGCAACCCAATTGAAGCGCTTCTACTCGCCTGGGAGGAACCCGTGGCAGAGCGGCAGCGACTGGAAGTCCACGCTGAAGACCGGAGGACTCGTGCTGCTAGGCACGGGCGCGCTCATCGCCTCCACGTCGCGTACGTTTGTTGTTTGCAATATAATTTATAGACAATTGCAAATAGGGACTAACGTTGAGGATGGCTCTGCAGTGGCGTTTGGAGTTATCATTGCGGGGGCTGCGGGCTTCGGGGTGTACACGCTGTATCAACGGTTCTTGGGTCCGTACCGGTCGCACTTCCGGTCGTCGAGCGATCCGCTCCGCAACGTGAGCTCCAACATTGACGCGCTCAACGACATGTTCACGCGCAGACGACGACGCGCCAAGTCGGCGGTAAAGGACGATCTGGACTCGCTGGTGCAGGGCATGCCGCTGGTTGTGAGAGGGATCGTGAAGACGGTGTTCTCGTTCGTGGGCAAGGCGATGCAGAGCTCGATGGAGAGGGCGGGCGAGCTGCGACGGCGCACCAATGAGTACTTGCAGGCGAACAAGCGCGTGCGTGAACAAATGGGAGACAACGTCAGTGTTGGTGGGCCGGAGCAGTGGATGGAGTCGAGTACGTAAACATACATGTGCGTCTTCTGGGTCAACTCGATGTTGCTGACAAGGTATTGTCGTTGATACATGCAGCTGTGAATGGTGCTGGTCATATTGAAGCGGTATTCCCGGTTAGTGGCGCGTACGGATCTGCACGAGTGACGATGAAGGCTTCTGTTGGCCAAGGGGGTCAGCTGAATTTCACGGAGCTCAAGTGTACGTTGAAAGTACTGTGGCTATACTGGATGTACTAGGCACTGCCTAATTTTCATGCCTCATTGTTGTTGTAGATCGCAACCGCCAATCCGGGGACGTGATCGATCTGCTGCGTGATTCATCCGTTGGCGGCCGCAGGAAGACTGTCATCGATGCGGAGTACGTCGACCTGGACGACGAGAACAGCCGGTCTCGGTGGTAAACGAACCACCACATGAGAGCAAAACAAACAAAACTCAACAGGCAAAAGCTCAGCATTTTGCGGGCAGCCTTTTGTTGCCCAACACTCATGGACTAGCGAATTGTATTTCCAACCCTTAAGTGTCCAGGGAAGTGTACATGTGCTCCCTGTAGACTGTGAGTAGCCGTTGCCACGCTTAGCTCCGGATGGGGCGCTTCGCGATGGGGAACGAGCCAAGGTGCTTGACGGTGCATACCGACTGCAGCTCCTCAACCGCCTGCCGCGCATTATCGTCATCAAAGTGGCCAACAACCTCCACGAAAAAGTCGTAGCCGCCCTGCTCCTGGCGGTAGATAGACTCAAGGCACGTAAGGTTGATTCCGTGCTTCTTCCATACGTCCAGAGCACTGAGCAGGGAGCCCACTTCGTGCTTAATCTCCATGCTCAGGCACGACTTGTCCTTGCCCGTGGCCGCAGGGTAACCCTTCGACACAATCACAAAGCGGATGAATGACTTGCTTTCCGAAGCGCCAACCTCAGACGCCAGAGCATGGCTCGTGTCGACCTGCTCCAAACTGTGCGAGTCCGCGGCACCGGCCGTAGTCACAGCCACCGTCGAGGCTTCGTTGAAGGCGCGGCTCGCTGCCTCCGAAACGTTAGGAACAGAGACCACCTGCGCGCTCGGCCAGCACTGCTCCGCCTGTGCGAGCAACCGGGCGTCTGTGTCCGTAGGACAGAATACTTTCGTCACGTCAGAGTTCTTGCCGAGCTGCTTGTCCTTAGCCGCGAAGATGAAGGAGCGAGTCAGCACAATCTCGGCAGATACCTTCAGCGAACTACGCATCAACTGCGCCTGGGTCTCCTTGATCATACCCAGACGAGAGTCCTCGATAGGGACGACGCCATAGGCCGTGCGGTTCGCGTTGACGTCGTAGAAGACCTTGCTGATGGACTCGGCCTGCAGCAGCTGGTCGTTCTGAAGCGTCTGACCTCCAAAGTGAGCCTGCGCTGCCAGCCAGCAGAACGATCCGTCCGCACCAGCCACCGCGATCGACGGGTGCGCCACACGCTGCAGCAAGTACTGCACCTGCACCTCCTTCGTAAGAGGCATCACGAAGTCGCGGTACAGGTCCGAGATAAGCTGCGGGTTCACCTTCATATCCTTGTCAGCCGACGTGGCCGGGGTGTTCGGGTCCTGGCCATACGTCGAGGCTTTCAGCTTGACACGCTCGAGCACTTTCTAATAAGCGCACAAGTACACGCCCAGCCTGGTCAGTATACTTATCCACCCAAAAAGAAACATCACTTTGCCAAACCTTCTCAACCGCGAGGTTCGTGAGCGCCTCCATGATTCCGTCAGCGTTGTTCGCGAGAATGAGCTTCGTGTAGCGCTCGGTCTCGGCCTGGAACTTGGCTTCGGCGATGAACTTGCCGAAGTGGATGCGCTTGCTCAGCGCCTGCAGCACCGCAATGTCCGCCGTTGCAGTAGAGCCGTACTATTGCCACGCAAGCAAAACGATCATCAGGACACTTGAACCAATCAACAACAACAACAAAACACTGGAGAATCCAAAAAAGTTCTTACCGCAGTGTCGTCGCTAGCGAGCGTCGTGAGACCCGGCAGAATCTTCTCCTGGTACACGCTCATGATCTGGTTGTTGATGTTGATCCGGTTCGGGTTCAGCACGCGCGGGTAGTCGATGATCGGCAGGATGGGCTCCGGCAGGAGGTGCGGGAAGAAGGCGTTCTCGTCCGGAGACGTGTAGCGGCGCGTCAGCGCGTGCAGCTTCTCGGTCTCCAGCAGCATAAAGTCCAGCAGACTGCCGTCGAACGTCGTGTACTTGCCCTTCAAGCCTCCGAACGCCGCGCTCTTGCTACACCAAATTGACACATATCATACATTAAGTCGTGTATCCATTGCAATTGCATTTTTACAGCCAATCAGAGCGCACCACTCCTTCATGCTCACGTAGACCTCCGGGTTACGCGGGAATTGCGCACGCTCGATCAAGGCGAAGATGATGGTCTCCTCTTGGCTGGCAACGGCACAGAGTGAGCGTTGATACATTGACGCTAATGGGGGGAAGGGGTGGGAGCCTACCGGATGAGGACATTGCGGAAGTCGTCAAGCTTCACGGGCTTCAAGGGGTCTCCGAACACGACGTCGTGCGAGCTCTGCATGGCTGCGGATTGGATTGGGAAGTGGTACATTTGAAACCTTCATTGGATGAAAAGAGCACTTTAGAGACACATGATTGGCTGAAAAGCATTGACTGGTATGAGAGATGGCTACATGCTCTTTTTGCCTGGTGGTGGTGCTACGCTCGAGCTTCTACTGCTGCTTGGTGCCGATTAGTAGCGACGCTGCTTCATCCTGTTGGGGTGGGAGTAAACGCAAGTAAACATTAGATACGTCAGTGCAAATGACCAAGGAGCAAGGTGAAAGAGCGAGGCTGCAGTGTCCTACCTGAACTTCTTGGTGGGGAAGCCCGTGGGGTCCTGGCGCACCATCTCCGTCGTCTCGTCCAGAGTCTCGGGGATGCGGAGGCCGCGCTCCACGCGCTTCACCAGCCAAATGTGGAGCGCGGACAGCTGCTCGTAGTTGCGCAGCATCGTGTTGATCTCCTCCGGCGACTGCATTGTAGCACAGCATTCGTCGGCGTCAGAGGCATTTATCCAAAAGAGCAATGCAGTATTGCTACATGCAACAAGTCGATAGCCAATTGAAAGAGAGCGCGACGTACGTGGCCGGCTTGCTCGGAGATCTTCCTCTTGACCTTGCCGTTGATCAGGCGCGGGTTCTCACGGTACTCGGGCTACAGCAAATGACCAAGCAAAACACGAAAACATCGGCATCAACTGCGCAGGGATCGAAGCATCACGACCCAATAGCTAATAACTAGAACACACCTCCATTGACTCCAGAATGGCCATGAACGCCTTCATCTGCTGGACAGCAGTCTGTCATGCACCAGCACCCATCCACCCACAACCATCAGCACGACGTCAACTCCTGCAGCACAAGCTAGCAGCTACAACTGCCTCACCATCGACGACACGCCGGGGATCATGGATCGCCAGCCACTCGCGCCACTCGCCTCAGCGTTTTTCTAGCACATCCATCACCACCACACCACAGCCAGCAGCGCCGCATGAGACTCCACCACCAGTAGAAGCCACTCCTTCTCCTGTAAAATGCCCTTCACCTTCAGGTGGTCGTAGAAGCCGTTCAGGTCGAACTTGTCCTTGTGCGAGAGCTCGATCATCTGCTGCTTGTACGCCTCCTCTGCAGCCACAACGTCAGCACCGTCAGTCCATCTGAGGGTCTCCACCATACAGACAGTTTCCTAAGACTATGTGCATGTGTACAGCCGCCAAGCCGCGCGTACCCTGCTTGTGCTGGTTGCGCTCCTCCATCTTGCCCGATACCGTCTTCTTGATGCTGGAGAACACGCTCATGGCGCGCAGCTGCGTCTGAGCCGCCGCCGGCTGCGGAAAGGAGTTCGGGCGCAGCGTAGCCGCCAGTTTCGGTGCCTGGCGCCGGAGCTGGTGCCCCGCCGTGCGCATCACATTCGCTCGCATCGCACTCGCCATCGGTCGTCGCCTCTGGGCCCCACGAGCTCAATTGATGGCGAAAAACTGCGTTAATGTTCTGCAAGAGGGACCTCTCTCTACAAGTACATCCAACCTGCTCGTCTAGAGGGATCTCTATCTTCGGGCCCGCCGCGAAAATAGCAAATAGCCCGCTAGTTTCGGTCCCAATACGAAGAGCACCATGGCCGAGCCGCCGCCGAGGAAGAGGGCGAAGCGTGTGATGCGGTTCCTCGAGGCGCACGAGTACATGTACGGCGTGCGCGTGGTGGAGCGCGACCCGGACTCGCGCGACGTCCGGTCCGTGCTCTGCATGTTCTGCGCCGCCTTCGGGCGTGAGGAGGACACGCGCGGGAGGGCCGCCCGCCTGCGCGCGCGGACGCAGAAGCCCAAGTACTGGGGCGGCCCCACCTTCCGCACGGACAACTACCAGTCGCACCTGGCCATGATGCACCCGGCCAGGTGGAAGCAGTACCAGGAGCTGCCGCCCGAGCAGAGGCAGAGCTACTTTGACGCGGTGCCGGCGCTGCCCAAGCCGCCGCGGGGGGCGCGCAGGTCCCTGGACGACAACGAGCACGCGGTGAGGGCGTCGTCTGCAGCGCAGGATACGACGCCGTTGAAGCTACCCATAGCCACGCCAAGTGAACCGGAGATTGCGGACAAGGAGGCGCCGATGTCGGCCCCAGCGTCACCAGCTACAGCTCCAGAGCCTGCTCCTGTTCCTGTTGCTGTTGCTCCGGTGGTTCAGTCTCCGGTTATTAGTGCAGTTTCTTCTGCTGCTGGTGCTGCCGTTTTGGAGGTGAAGGCGGACGCGGTGCTGGAGGGAAGGGGGCTGCTGACGTTCCTGTTGGATCGAGACGTGGTGGCGCTGGGCGACGTGCTGTTTCCACCAGAAGATGTGGCTAGTGCAGGGGATGGAAGCGCACTACTGGCGACGTTTGAGAGCACGCTGGACCAACGGGACGCAGCGGATCAGCAGCAGTCGGACGGCACGGCGGAGGTTCGTGCGGTGGTACGATCGGTGGAGCTGTTCCACCACGTGGTGGGATTGCTGGCGGTGGGGGTGAGCTTTGACCAGACAGCGGCGATTTGTCAGGGACAGGTGAGCGCAATAATTCGGGACAATCATTTCGTGGCGCGTATGGCACGCGTTGCGGTGGGCGCGAATTTGCAGGCACTTTCTCGGCTGCTGCGGCAGAGTTGGGCGTTTTCACTAAGTCTACATAGCGTAGACCGCCGGCGACGAGGAGAAAACGAGTCGCGAGTATTTATCGATGTGCGTGTGCGGGCGTATTGCTCGGGCAAAATTGAGGTCTTCCATTTGCTAGCACTGCCTGTGGAGACCGGAGGAGATCCAAGTACTACTGGCGAAATAATGTTCGATACCATGGCGACGTTTCTTCGGGCCATGCACACACGTTGGCTACACAAGGTCGTTGGATGCTCCACCGAAGTAGTTGCTCCTGCTGGTGCTAGTATGAGCTCAGTGGCCAGTGCAGTTGCTCTCAGCCTTGCGAGCAAAGTGGAACAGCAAGCACTTCCTGGGTTTATACGCGTATCTAGTGCGCGGCTCCCTCTGGACGCGCTGATGCAGCGTTTCTTCGATTCGGTGCTGTTTGCCGACAGTGCCGTATGGCACTCGCATCTCACAAGCTTGTTGGCATACCTCCAACGTCAGATGGCAACAGGAAACGCTGAAGAACTATGCGCAGCATCACTGACTACTTGCCCCAATGTTGGAGAAATGACATGGTGGAAGTTAACTGAGATAGCGCGCTGGTTTGATAACGCACGGGTCCCAATCCAGCGACTGTTAGCACGGAGGAATGCCTCAATCACGCCATCTCCAGCCTGGTGGCTCAATCTGAAGGTAGCGCTCGTGGTGGGGTCAATGGGTATTAAAACGCGTGCTGGACTCCAAGGAGGCTATGCAACCTTGTTGTCGCAGCAATCGCAGCGGATATCGATGCTACGCCTTGCCTTGGCAGGCGACGTTGGTGTTGAAGGGCCTCTCCCTGCGTTCCAACGTGCTGCTCTGCGTTATCAAAGCAACGTGGGAGAAATGATCGGCACAAATGATGGTATGTTTGCTGTAAAGCCTCACTCGATTGTCGCGTTTGTGCGGGGAATGGGTAGCTGGGCTGCCGAGCTGTTCGATCGACTCAACGCGCAGGAACGCCAAAAGATTATCGTGAGCGCTGCTGATATGATGCTTGACCTCGTGCAGGGGCTGCATAGTCTCGCCGAAGAACTGGGGGAACACGGTAGCAGTAGTAACACAAGTCTTAGCTCATTTCCGCCGGTGCTACCTCATCAAGTTGCACTTTTGCACCCTGTCGACTTCCAAGAGATCGTTCGAGTGCATCGTCCGCGTTTGGTCGAGACTTTCTCCGATGCCAAGCTCGCTGCCGTTGAGACTGAGCACCACGAACTACGAACTGCTGCTGCTAGCGAAGCCGCTGTGCGCCAGCTTCTCGACAAAAGCGCTGAGAATTCCTCCTCAAGCTTCGATCAGTTCTGGGGAGCGCTGCGTAGTCGGTGGGGATTGCTTGCTGACTTCTGCGGGAGTCTAGCCACAGTGTTTCCAACCTCAAGCGGTGATAGCAGCAGCAAGATCTCAGCTGCATCACTTGCATTTGGCGCAACGGGGTCGCAGCGTAAACTAGCCGACTTTCCACTTGAAGCGAGGTTGCAGTGCCAGCAGTTCGCAACATTGCAGGCTCTGGACGCCAACCCAGATACTGGTTCCGCGGAAGCTAGGCATAGATGATGGCTACAGTACGAGCGTCTGTTAAGTCCTACGTGCACGTGTGTAGCCATGTGAATTGAACATGCACGTGAAGTCCCACTTCAACAAGTGTGCCCTTATTCCGGTGTCTTGTTCTTGATGACAGGGCAGGCACGAGGCAGGAAACACCAGGGCAGCGTCAAAAGGAAAAAGATTTAGCTAAAACTATCTACGCCGTAGCGAAAAATAAAAAAATGGTCTGCAGGCACCAGGCGGCAAGAAGAAGTCAAGCAGGCAGGCAGGGAGGCAACGCAAAGCACGGAGTCTGGGACCAGGAGGCTTACCTCTTCTGGCCGCGGGTCAGAGGCGTTGTGATCATCTCTTCTCATGTTTTCGTTTAGCTACGACCCCCACCAATTGTGTCTTCCCCGTGATCTTGAGCACAGACTTTGTGTATTCCTTCCACCAACCATCAAAGCAACGACCGAGTCGCCCAACACCAACGACACAAAAAGCAGGAGCCGCAGCTCACCGAACTCTCCTTCACTACTTCCCTGCGTGAGCAGAGGAAGCCCGCTGCCGCCCCACGGAATCGCGCATGGCCAAACACACGACACGTTAAGACGCCCGCGAAAGACGAAGGCCTATGTGGCCAACGACTTAGCTCTGGTGGGCCTCCAGCACGGCCATGGCCTCCTGGATCTTAGACTCCAGCGACTCCGGGCTCTCCAGCAGGTGCAGCAGCTCGCCGTTGTCCATTTCCAGCAGCATACCCGTGATCTTGCCGGCCAGCTCAGGCTGCTGGCGGTGAATGAGCGGGTATAGACGCTCGCCGATCATGTTCTTCTGGATCTCCGGCGAAGCGGCAGCCAGGGCAGCAGACGTCAGCGGCTCCGGGCCAGCGTTCTGCACGGGAGCGGCAGGCGGCATCACGCCCTGAGGCGGCACATCGCGAGACGGGTGGTTGCGGGCGTTAGCCGTGTACTTGAAGTTGCGGCGGTTGGCCGGCGCGCCCTGAGGGCCCTGAGGGCCGGGGCCCTGGCGGCCACGACGCGGCTGGCCACGCTGCTGCTGCATGGGCATGCCGTAGCCAGGCATCGGGTAGCCACCCGGGGCCGGAGCGCCAGGCACACGGGCGCCGTAAGGCATCGGGCCACGCTGGACGCCGCGCGGCATCATCTGCTGCGGGTACATGAAGCCCTGGCGAGCCTGGGGCGGGAGCTGACCGGGCTGTCCGTAGAACATCGGGGCAGCACCGTACATGGGCGGCTGGCCCATCGGCATGCCGCGGCCCACAACCATGCCAGCGCGCTGCTGGGCATGCTGGGCCTCGAGCTGGGCGCGACGCACCTCCTTGCGCTGAGCAAGAGCCACGTACACGGGCTTGCCCGAGATCAGCTTGCCGTTCATGTCCGCGACGGCCTTATTGGCCTCCTCGGGGGTCGAGAAGCACACGAAGCCGAAGCCACGCGAATTTCCGTTGGGGTCACGCATCACACGCGACGACGTAATAGTGCCGCACTCAGTGAAAGCCTCGCGCAGCTCGTCGTCGGTCAGCTGGTCGTCCAGGTTCTTCACGTACAGGTTGACGCCCTGGTACTTGTTGATGCGCTCCATCTTGAGCTGCTCAAACTTGTTGCGCAGCTCGCGCTCGCGCTCCGAGCGCTTCTGGGCCTTGCCGACGTACAGCTCCGTCTCCATGCCCTCGCCCGCGGGGTACGCCTTGCCGTTCAGGGCCTCCACGGCCTTGTGGGCGGCGTCCGACTCCTCGTAGTTGACGAAGCCGAAGCCGCGATTCTGGTCCGGGTTGGCGTTGTCCTTCATGACGACGGCGCTGAGCACCTTTCCGAAGGGCTCAAACTCCTTGAGCATGTCCGCGTCCGTCCACTGGGTGGGCAGGTTCTTGACGTAGCAGTTGGTCCAGTCGTCGGCGTCCGGGCGGTCCTGGCGCTTCTGGAAGTGGCCCACGAAGACCTCGGTCCCGGCAATGAGCATGCCGTTAATCTTGGCAATAGCTTCCGTGGCGGCCTCGGCCGTCTCGTAGTGCACGTAGCCGTAGCCCTTGCTGCTGCCCGACGAGTGGTCGATGGCCACCTTGCAGCTGAGGATGTTGCCGAAGAGCGAGAACGTGTCGTACAGCGCCTTGTTGTCGATGGACGTGTCCAGGTTCTTGACGAAGATGTTGCCCACGCCCGACTTGCGTAGCGACGGGTCGCGCTGCGACCACATGATGCGGCACGGGACGCCCTTGATGCTCGTGAAGTTCATCGTGTCCAGCGCGCGCTCGGCGTCGGCCACGTTGTGGAAGTTCACGTACGCGTAGCCCAGCGAGCGGCGCGTGACGGCGTCGCGGCACACGCGGATGCTGGCCACGGGGCCCACGGCGTTGAAGATCTCGAACAGCAGCGCCTCCGTCACGTCCGGGTGGATGTCCCCCACGTACAGCGACGCCGTGTGGAACGGCTGCGCGGCGCCCGAGGCCGACGGGGCCGCCGAGGACGACGCCGTCGACGCCGAGGAAGCGGCCGGGGCGGCGCTGGCCGCGGCGGGGGCCGGGCTGTTGGTCGGGGAAGTCGCGGAGTTGGCCATAGCTGCAGCAGAACGACGGGGGGCAACAGCACAGAGTCAGCGGGCCACGTAACGCGCGCATTGCCGTCGTCGCCATAGTTCAGCCACCACCTACCTGTCGTTGGCGGGGGGAAACCTTTTTTTTTCTTTTTTTATTGAAAGAGAGAGAAAGAGACTGGCATCACTGGTGGAGCGCGGCGCCGTTCAACGAGGCCTCGTCGCGAGATGTGCGCCTCAGACAAGCGCCACAGTTTGAGTGTTTGAGGGGCCTGTGACGTGCAAAGACCGAGGCCTTTTGCGGGCATTGCATACAAATCCAAGGCCATTGCGCTCGGATTTGCAGCCCTTCAATGAGGGGCCCGGGACGTCCTCAACGTCCTCATTCAGCGCCCGACTCGGCCTCGGTATGGCCGTTAAATGATGCCCTTTCTCTTGTGGCCCACGCCTCTCTTGTGGGCCACACGGGCCTCCGCCACCAGTCATCTCGCGAGACGGCAGCGCATTGGTCGGCGGACCAGTCCGGCCGCTAAGCTGTGCCCCGTGTGCCCACCTTGTGGCAGCAGCAGTGTACATGTAGCCATCTGCCGCGAAAGGTCGCGACGGCGAGAGGTCGTGGCGACAGATCAGGTTGCTTGCTGCACTCGCCGTCGCTTGCTGCAGCCTTTGCGCCATGACCATCATCACGCGCGCCGCGGAGTTCTGCTCGTCGCCCAAGTTCGAGCGCGTGTTCGACAACTTCGCCAGGTGGGGACCGCCCGGACGGCTGGCGCAGCTTGAAGGGGGCTGGCTGCCCATGCGCTGACGAGGAAATGTGACGCGGCTGATGTAGGGACCACGCCGACGTATTCATCGACGCGACAGAGGCGAAAGGGGGAGACGTCGAGCACAAGCACGAGTAGGGGCGTGGTTTCTTTGCGGGTGCTGATTACAATGGGGGGCGAGAGGGTCTTGCCTTGAAGCTAACGTCGATGCTCGTTTTGATAGATACAAGGAACTGCACGACCAGTACCTCAAGCTGTTCGAGGAGGAACTATCGGGTAAGAGCGCTGCTGTGTTGTCTTGCGCGATTAAGTGCTTACCCGTTGAATATCTGTGGGCGCTCGCTGTGTGCAGAGTTCGTCGAGGCAGAGGGCGCGACGATCGAGGAGTTTTTCAAGGAGTGCCGGGACATCCACGACGGGCAGTACACGGCTCTCTTCGAGGAGCACGCCCACGCCTGGTTCGTCGACCACTTGCTGGCCTGCATGGATTACAAGCAGTTCTACGGGCTCATGGTCAACGAGGCCCGTCGTCTCCACCACCGCAAATGAGATTGGGCACGCGGACCGACGTTAGGCAAGCACACAAGACAGCAACAACAGAAATGGTTCCGAGAAAGAGGAAAGTAGCCAAGTATGCAAAGCGCTATGGAAGTATGAACGAAGTGAAAGCCTAGTGTTCGTCTATAGCTCCGTTGAGGTGTCTCTGATTGGTCATTACTCGAAGCGCTGCACGATGGAGAAGCGCTTGTACGTGTGGGGGTCCGGTGCGTCCTCCTAGCAGCGAGTAAGCTAGCTAATCGGTGCAGCAGTTGCTAACAACGGGATACACAGGAGGGACTGGACAGCTCGGCCTGGGAACGGAGGGTGACTACGCTCGCCCGCAACGCTGGGAGAATGACCAGGTTAGCAGCAATTGCTTGGTTGGCGCCAGTAGCATAGCGCTGACGCGGGTTGCTCGCTGTTGCTACTTATTGCAGGTTCAACCAGAGTCCGTCACGTCCGGTGGCTGCCATACTGCAGGTTAGTTGGTGACAACGATATACTGGGGACTTCATGGGGGCAATAGAGTGTGATGCGGATGCTGCATCTTGGTACTGCAGGGGTCGGTAGCGACGGTCAATTGTTCCTGTGGGGCTCTGACGATCGAGGCCAACTCGGACGTGGCTCGTCGGAGCAAGAACACAATTTCGTGAACGCTCCAAGTCAGCCCGTGGCATGCATTCCTCGTGAAAGCGTAAGTTGTCCTCTAGTTGAGGTTGCGCAACGGACGAATGACACCTCTGGTCGTTTGCATGGTGTGGTGGCAGAAAACGAAGCTGGTAGCTTGTGGTTGGTGGAGTACGCTCGGGGTCGTCTCGTCGGATTGCGATGACAACCAAGGAGACGTCGTGTTTTCATGGGGCTCAAATGATCACCACCAATTAGGTCGCAACCGAATCTCTGGGAGTGGAGAAGCCGAAGCGTCTGCACGAGTTGTGCACTTGCCTCCACGGTTACAGGTTGCAAGCATTGCGTGTGGCTGGAAACACTCGCTTCTTGCCACTGCCGAAGGTGACGTATTCGCATGGGGAAGTGGACGGCATGGTCAGCTCGGACTAGGAACCGACACTTTGTCGACCGAGGTTCCCAAGCGCATCGAGGCCTTGAAGGGCACGGTTGTCACCAACGTCTTCTGCGGGTGGGAGCACTCGGTCTTACGTTCCTTGAGCGGAGAAGTGTTTACCTGCGGAAACAGTCGTCATGGGCAGGTGGGCGTGCCGCAGCTTTCTGGCTCGGTAGCCTCAGACAACCCACGAGAGAGGAGGAAGCAGGTGACTGCGTTACCCGTTCGTGTGGCAGACCCACGCGATAGCAGCTTAGGTCTCCGTACCGTCCAAGTTGGCTGCGGGTGGCATTTTATTTTGTGCCGTACAGAAGCCGGAGAGTTGGTGGCTTGGGGCAAAGGCAGTCACGGACAGTTGGGTCTGGGAGGGTTTGAAAACGCCAGCGAGCCTCAGGTTGTGCAATTTCCTCACGCCATTCGGCAGATCGCATGCGGTAGCGAGCATTCGATGGTCGTGACAACTAGCGGAGACCTGTACACCTGTGGCTGGGGAGAGCACGGCAACCTTGGTAAGTTTAACGACGCTTCTCCTCATTGTCAGCCGACACCTAACAAAATGCTAACATGGTTCTTGCAGGACATGGCGACAAGACCAACCGTGCTTCGTTGGAGAAGGTTGACTTCTTCGCGAACGCCAACCAAGAGGTCATCAGCATTGCAGCCGGCGGGGCGGTGTCCCTTGCTGTTACGAGCGCTAGACGACCATAAACATCCCTCGGCACGAGACCGCTTCGCTGTCGCTAAGCACACGTCGATTCCATCGCTCGTTTCCGTCTATATCAAAGCAACAGCCGCATGGCATCACCTGACCTACCTACTTACAAGCGCGTGATCATGCGCTTGACCTGCTCCTTCTGAATGTCGATCATGCGCACCTGGTGCTCCAGCTCCTCCTTTGCAACTCCCTCGCCGCCGTGAACCTGCTTCTGCAGTCGCTTCTGCTTCAGGCGAAGCTGTGCAAGTTGCTGCTGCAGTTCCGCCTGCGACTTGGGATGGCGTGCATCGTTAGCCTGCGGGGTCCTGCCCGGCGCAATGAACGGCAGACCAGGTGATGCGACAGCGCCCGAGCTCAGCATCGACGTTGGAGCCGCCGCTGCCACCTGCTTCTGCTTCAGCTCAACGGGCTCAGCCTTCTCCAGGGCAGTAAAGCTGCTCTCCGGCTGCCCCTCGGCCATCTCCTCGAACTCGTTCTCCTCCTCCTCGACTCCCAGCTTCTCGTCCGCCTTCCGCTTGAGCTTCTCCACCAGGAACGACTCGTCCTTGCCGGCCCAGTACGTGTACAGCCCGTTGCCCAGCACCGCGGCGAAGACGAGCCAGTAGAGGCGCATGGGCAGCGACACGGGCTGGTGCGAGCGGTCGCCCCAGTCCGAGCCGATGATGCGCGCCAGCGTCGAGTCCAGCTCCGCCTCGTGCTTGTCGGCGCCGTAGCCCTTGGTCACGCGCACGGTGCCGGGCGTCGCGGAGCGGGTGGACGCACCCACCTTCGTCTGGGCGGCAGCATTGCCGCTAGTGGGCGCGGGCGTGGGCTTGGCGCTGCTGCTGCTGCTGCTGGAGCGCCAACGCACGCGACCACCGAGACGCTGCAGTCGCCGATACATGGCTGTCAGCGAAGTGTACCCATGTTCCAGGACGTCCTTCTAGAGGGAGATCCTTATACACGAACAGGAGCCGGTACTGAGAGAGATCAGTACACCCCGACCGCGCACTGAAAGACCAGGGGGAGGAATGACGCCAGCTTCCGGCAGCGGGGAAGCGCTCCCCACGGCGGCCCCGAGCGCCCGCGCGGCCTCGTCCGCTGTGCCAGGGACCTCAGTACCTGCTACAGCTCTAGCGGCGGCGTCGCAGTTCAACCGCCTGGACGAGACGGACCTGAAGGAGGCCAAGAAGCTCGGGCTGCTGCTCGAGGACCTGCCCGTGAGCTTGGACTCCTCCGCGCCCGAGTTCGGCATCGCGTACGAGAAAAAGGGCGGCACGAGGGCCGCCGGCTGCGCCGCCGACGTGTTTGGCAGCCAGAAGTCGCTGCAGGAGCGCTGCAAGCAGTTTGCCATGCAGCGCGGCTTCCAGCTGTTCGTGTCCGGCAGCAGCACGCGCCCCAACGGCGGCGGCAACGTCAAGTACCGCTGCAAGAAGCTGCACGGGCAGCAGTTCTTCGACCCGAGCACGCCCGCCAGCACGCTGCAGTGCCCCTTCTACATCAACGGCTACGGCAAGGACCAGCACTGGAAGATCACGCGGGCCTGCTTCCTGCACAACCACTACAAGTTCATCGGGTGGCGGGCGGCGCCGCCCCCGCCGCCGCCGCCCCATTCGCTCGCGGTGCCTGCAGTTATTGCTACGGCTGCAGCCAATGGGGGACTGCCCACTGCAGCGTCCAGCACTGCTGTCTTGGCGTTGCAGCGCCAGCAGAACTCTCTGTTGGCGCCGGCACCGTCCGGGGAACATGAAACACCCGCCGTTGTGTCTGCCGGAGTGCTGCACCCAGCAGAGATAGCGGTGACTGCACCGCCGCAACGCGTGAAATCTCAGCGGAACACGACCATGTCCATGAAGGCGCTGTGTCGGATCGTGACGGACGAGGTGAGCAAGTACCCCGCAGCGAATGTAGCCATGTCCAAGCTGGACGGCAAGGCCATCCGACGAATTCTTCTTGGACAAGGACACCCTATCAACCACATGATGGCTTCACGGATGAAAAGGCAGCTGCAAGAAGAGAGAATCACCAAAGTGCGCGCGTCATTCCAGAAGCTGGGCGGGTATCTGAAGATCGTGGCGGAGAAGAACTCGGGCTCGCTTTTCCGGGTCGAGGCGAGGGAGGACGGCGCGTTCACCCGCGCGCTATTCATCCCGAATGCAACTCTGAATGGCGTGAAGTCCTGCCGCAAGATTCTGTCCTTGGATCATATCAAGCACAACGAGCAGCTGCCAGATACGCCCCTGGGGAAGCTCGATGACGAGGACAACGACGACGCCATTTGCGGAGTATACCTGAAGGCCGCTACGAAGGACTTCAACGACGAAGTGGTAACTTTCGCTCTTGCGCTGGTGACTCAGGAAACCCAAGCGAACTGGGAGTGGTTCTTGACCGCGCTGCAAAGTACGCAGGTGGCGGATTGGAATGGGTACACAGTGGTCGCAGGTCGCACCCGCGGACTGCAGGCGGCGATTCACAGCGTATGGCCGCAAGCGAGCCACCACTTTTGCATGCGCCGCGTTGTCGAAGACGAGCTCATGACGGCTAAAAAGGTCCCCATGACGCCGGAAAAGAAGCAAAGCATCTTTGATCTGGCGCGCAGTGACAGCGAAACCGAGTACGATACACTTCGCCAAGCTCTAATTCGTACGAACGAGGCCGCAGTGGCGTATTTGGACGAACTGGGCCGAGAACATTGGGTGAAATACGCGTTCCTTGAGAAGTTCCGGCGTCCGACATTTAACGAGCTCACCTCAGACCTCTCCATGGCTTTGGGGAGCGACGAGCTGTTCTCCCAGCACGCAAGCGCAAGCCATATTAAATGGTTTGGTGAAGCTCCCATAGGGAGCTCTCATCCGCTCTATGCCTTCAACCAATACTTTATGAAGATCGCCGAAAATTTCCACGAGCGCCGCCAATCCGTCAAGCTGCGCCCAGCGCATGAGCTCGTTCCTCTGCGGGACGCACAGCTACAGCAGATTCTACAAGGCAGCCAACGCTGTGAGGTACGATGACGTTTTTAGTGGTCATTTTCTGGGTACTTGTGCATTTTACTTATCCGTATTTGTATGTCTGCTTGGTAGTCGATTCCTTGTGCGAATGGACTCTACATGGTGCGCTACCTAGGTCCGACGCGACTGAAAATCCCAGACAGTTGGCGCCACGTGAACCTTGTCGATTGGGAGTGCACATGCCAGGACTGGCAGGATCAGCAGTTTCCGTGTTTGCACGCGATCCACGCCTCTGAGTTGGAGCAGCGCCGTATCGACACGCTCTACGACACCAAGCAGAACTCGATTGAGAATTATCTGGCGTGCTATTCGACCTCCTTCACGCCCTGGCCCGTGGATGCATCTCCCATTAAGCCGGACACTTCGCTGAAGACGCCTCTCGACTTCTACTTCTCTGAGGACGGTTCTGGCCGCCGAAAGCCCGGTCCGCGGCCGAAGAGAAAGCGAGTCGATGATGAAATCATCTAACCCTGTTGCAGTGTTGGCGAGGCAGTCGTGATTAAAGTACACAAAAAAAGGAAAAGAAAAGCGTAGGATGTTTTACGTCTTGATGAATTCTAATGTCTACTACCCTGATGGTTTAATTTATATCCTACTGCGTTGCTGCAACTCGCAAGTCACTCGCGAGTATTCCATAGCCACATCAATACCCTCCTCGACCTAGAAAACATGCCGGACACGTGTAGTGCTCAGCGTACTGGGCGAACGAGTGAGGGAGGTGCAGGCATCCTAAGTGGAATCGACGTGCACACGAGGTGCACCTGATGGAGATCGAGTTCTCCTCTCTCGTAATGAGATGATGGCATTCCATGCACGGCTCCGACTGCATAGAGCTCACCCCTGCACAAAACAGCATAAACATACAAGTGATCAGACTTCCATGTCTGACGCACGCGTTTACAGCACAGCACAAATGAAATACTCGCTTACCGTATTTCTGCTCGTAAAAAGATTGCAACACGTCTTGCATTCGCTGCAGCGTGGGCTCTTCGCGAGCTAGCACAGCGACGAACGCATCGACAGAAGCCAAAGGAAACAGATGAGCTTCATCTTCAAAGTGAAACCTAGTTCATTACGGCACCACACAACAGGGTTGGTACCTTTGAAGTATTCACGCTATCTCAACATTATGGACAATCCAAAGTGTCAAATCTGGCCACATACCTTTTCGCCAGTGCACACACCTTCTCAATTGATGCCCAAGTTTCAGCAGCGTCAGTATCACCCTTTAATTGATGACGCCACGACTTCGTCAGGTGAAATCGCAGGAAACGGCGAGCAAGGACGTATTTTTCCATGTGATCTAAGTCTTCGGCTGTACTTTCGTCCAGAAATGCCTTCGTGGGAAAATCCTCATCAAGATCTCCATTACTCTCGTCACATCCCGACATATCATAGAGAGGCTGTACCAGTGGCCAATACAGAACAGATTCCTGCAGGGCCCAGTGAATGGCTGCTCCAAGGTCCTGGTGCTCATACGGTGCCATGGCAGGAAAAGGTTTACCAACCTCGTCTAGCAGCACACGACTTTCAAGCACATCACCACCACTAACATCCTCACCAAAATCCTCACTCTCAATGAAAAGTACTCGCAGCTTGAAGCGTACAGAAGAAGAAGCTAGCGAGGAGAAAACGCGTTGTAGGAAATGGGGCGGGGACGATGGCGACGATCGTGGAAGCAACAAGTTGGCAAATTGACGGGCAAAGTACTCGCCGCAGATCCGGATCTCATGCTGGCTGTAAGGATCTCGCCCACTGAAAGCACGTCTGTAGATTCGCTTTGACGCATCTGTTGCTTCCCTATATGACTGGATGCTGCTATAAATTTCAGACGGGCTTGCCATCACGCACGAAAGCTCTCGTAGCACTGTTTGCACCGGTGAGTCCTTCCCCGTATCGACATGTGATACCATCTTTTCAAGCTGCTCCATGATGGTGCCGTAGTGGGTTAGAATCTTGTCCACCATGACAGCGACTTGCTCGTCCTCCACGTACTGCAAATTGAGACAAGAGAGGTCGAAGCTCCGAAAACGGACACTCTTCTTCGCCTTTTTGGCTTTCAACATTATTGTCCCCGAGGACCGTCGCCTTGGTAACTCTGACTTGGGTGGCTTCAGTGACTTGGGTGACTTCACCTTTGGCGACTTCGATGGGAATGAACGTTGGGCCAGCTGTTCACACTCCGCGATGCCATGACAAATAGTGAAAACACTCTCGAGCGGATTCGACTCCCTTGACGTAGGGTTTGAGATAAGCGAATGCTCCACACTGCGGAGGGCATTCCACGACAGCGCAAATAAGCAACCAGATATGGTGTCTGTCGACAACAGTGCGTCACAATACGTCGAGACGACATCTACAACCGGTGCTTGAGCTGCTAGTTCCTCCGCCGCTGCATCAGGACTTGTCGTTTCTGCCGACACAACCTTATCGTCCTCCACGCTTTTTTCTGCAGGAGGCAGTGCAACGGGTTCTGTCGTCGTATCTGGCGTCTCTTTTGCTTGCTGCGAGGACGGCACCGCTGCTGCTGCTGGCTTTGCTGACTCCGCTTTGATATGCTGCAGTCGTCGACTTCGACGCAGGGGCAACGTGACAGTCACGGACGTCTTTCTCCTCGGTGCGGAAGCCTCAGCTTTTGCTTCCACATCACTCTTCTTTTCCTTTTCCGTACCCGAAGCAGCTTCATTCAAACGGAAGAAAAACTCGTTCCAGCTCTCCTTCCCGCCTTCCTTTCCACTGCTGCTGTTCGAGTCCCCACTGTATTTCCGAAAGCGTTTCGGCGGCTTGGACGCCTTCGTTGGCGTGTCCACAAACTCCGCTCCAGTTTCCTCATTTGTCATGCTCACCGAGCGCGTGACGCGCTTCTTCTTCTTCGACAGCGTCTTCTCCGCCTTATTCTGGCCTAACTTGGAGGCTGCTGCGTCCACGGAGCTCGTTCCGGCGCTGCTATCGGCCCCGGAAGCTGCTGCCGCCTGTAAATCGTCGTCTAAATCCCTCGGAACCGCCGCATCGGCTGCGGAAAGCCTGATTTTAGCCACGCGGCGGCGCAACTTCTTGACCTCTTTAGATCGCGTGGACAACGCTGGCGAATCGCCCCAAGGACTCGGATTGGACGCGTCATACTGCTGCGTGGAGGGCGGGGGCGTCGACGGGGGCAAAGGCGACGGCGTGCGCGTCTTGAGGCGCAGCGGGGCCTCCACAAAGCGCCGGTAGATGTCGCTCGCGTCCGCCATGACGCCAATTGGTAACAGTACCGGTACAGTAATTTACCTCAATAGCGAGGTGCTCAAAACTAATAGCCTTCTAGACATAATGCTGTACCCATTCAGTTGTTCGTGATTGATATCACTTATTAAAACCTCTATAGATTCATTACAGTTAGAAATTGTATACGAGTTCAAATCTCGCTATTGAGGCAAATTACTGTAGCTACTGTGGTATGTTTCTTTAGAAACTGGAATGGAGGATATATGCGGTTGGATAGGTCGACAAAGTTGAAGTGAGATTTTGCCCTTTGGGCGGCGAACTGCACCTCGGTGTTGCAGTGTCCAGTTCTGCTTCCTTAGATGCGAGTTTGCGGTCGTGCACGCGGCGGTAACACAGCAATATATTTTCTGCTGTTGAGTGGCAACGCGCACTAAACTGTCGACTGGATGTATGTACAGACGGGATAGTATTGTGTCTCGAGGTGGCTGTTTCGTTGGGTGAAGTATGGGCATTTGCAACGCGGCAAGCCTCGAACTGGAGCCGACGAAGCCTAGGAAAGGAAAAGCAGGATCAAGGACGACGATCACCGAATTCGCCCGTCAAAATGGACCGCGTGTCTTGTTACGGACCGCGGGTGGTAAGGCCTGCAGGTGCAGTGGTTATCTTTGACGTGATTCGAGTTAATTGTCGAGACGTCCGTGGGTGGATGGCGCTTTACTGCTCGTTCTCATGGTCGACACTTCCTGCCCCTCCGAGGAATGGTTCAGTGTTGATGGCGTTTCTAGCCTACAGTCTCGCCCGGAAAAGGGCAAAGCGATTTGTAGACGAATCCCTTCGTAGAAGCGCTTGCGAAAAATTGCATTCGCAGGCCCGGGGGCACGTTCGAGGCACGCTGCTTCGACCCAGCAAGCAAGTACAGAAAACCTTGGCTAATTTAATAATATCGGTGGACACACTTTCTATCAAGTACAACAGGGTGATTGGACAACAGAGGGACTCGGATGCAAGGGAGCACACACTCTCACAGTCGTAGCTGCTTGCTTCGCCGTGGACAACTTGTCCACGACAGGAAGTTCCGCTCACACCCGCCCCCTCTCAGCGCCACAGATCAGTGATCAGTTCAAATTTTACAATGCAAATGTATTGGAAAATTCCCAATCGAGCATTAAGTTTGAGGTTGGGCAGGTATTAATCAAGCTCCATAGTTAAGCCTGACTACCGAGTCGGTGGATCGAGGTGATTAAGTACACCAGGATATTAGGTACTACAGGTATTAAGTTGGCTGTAAGTAAGATCTCCACGCGAGCACAACGCACAGAAGGTTGTCATGGTAAAGAAAGCTGCTCTCTTGTCGAGACACGACTCTGGCTCCGAGAGAGCGAAAGTGCGGGACTCTGCAAAAAGGCCGTTTGGAAATCCTGATCCCTTTGCTCCTATGCACCGGTACCGGTTCGCAGCCCACCGTCGCCACCAAGCGATTCGTCCAACGCAGGTGAAGTGGAGGTCACGCGGCCATGTGCTTCTGAAGAGTCTTCACTGGAGACCAATCGAATCAGCATGTACCTGTACAGTATTAATAGTCGAAGAGTACGTACTTGATCTCAAGTGTCGATTCCCGCCCGCACTGAGGAGACCGCGTCGGCCACTGACCGAGCCGACATGGACGTCGGTACTTCGGTGGGGCTTTCCACTCGCTTGAGATTCAAGCGACAATATCACGTGGTGGTGCGAAGCAGAAGCCCAGGCTGCTGCTGGTAACCTGTGATTTCTAGCCATGCGGAGCCCGTCTGGCACCGCAACGGAGACCACATGCACTCGAGATGCAAAATGCTGCGGCACGTGGCAATATCCGGAGACGCTGTTGTCAGTAAGCGAGTCTATGTGTATTGCCGAAAGGAATTCGCGATCGAGCAGGCCATGCTCACGGGGATACATATCAAGAACCGCATGATGAGTGCGCCGACGAGGCCCGTGCTGGACGGGCAGAGCAAGTCCTTGGAGCTCCAGTTGTCGAGATTTGCTCGTTGACATGGCTCCCTCCCGCCAGTCCAGCCAACGCCAGGGCATCTGCGTCCGTGAGCAACTGGACTAGATCTGCCGCTGCTCCCCGTGCGTGTCATTCTGCATTTTGCGCGCTCCAGCTCACTCCGGACCCCGCACGACCGCCATGCAACGGCACATTCTGCGCCGCCTGCCCCGCGCCATTGCCTGCAGCTCCGCTGCTGCCGCGACGGCCAAGGCCTCGTCGTCCAGCCTGCTGTCGCGTCACTTCTCCGTGGAGGTGCCGGTGAAGCAGACTAACCTGTTCATCAACAACAAGTTCACGCCGTCGTCGTCCGGTGCTACCTTCGACACGTTCAACCCTGCTACGGAGGAGAAGATTGCGTCTGTGGCCGAGGCCGCCACCGCCGACGTCGACGCCGCGGTGGAGGCTGCTCGTGCTGCCTTCAACGGCCCGTGGCGCACCATTGACGCTGCCGAGCGCGGCCGTCTGCTGTACCGCCTTGCGGACCTCATTGAGCAGAACGGCGAGGAGCTGGCCCAGCTTGAGGCTCTTGACGCCGGCAAGCCGCGCTTCCTGACCCGCGTCCTGGACGTGCAGGCCTGTGTAAACGTGCTCCGTTACTATGCCGGCTGGGCGGACAAGATCCACGGCAGCACGATCCCCATCTCGGGCCCGTACCTGTGCTACACAAAGCAGGAGCCCGTGGGTGTGTGCGGTCAGATTATCCCGTGGAACTTCCCCATGATCATGATGGCGTGGAAGCTTGGCCCCGCTCTTACTACCGGCAACACCGTCGTGCTCAAGCCCGCCGAGCAGACCTCGCTCACGGCTCTGCGCATTGCTGAGCTCATCGTCGAGGCTGGCTTCCCGGAGGGTGTGGTGAACATTGTGACGGGCGGTGGAGCTACCGTAGGCGCCCACCTCGCGCAGCACCCGAATGTCGACAAGGTCGCGTTCACGGGCTCCACCGAGACGGGGATGACGATCATGCGCACGTCGCACGTGGACAACCTCAAGCGCATCACTCTTGAACTCGGCGGCAAGTCTGCCAACATCATCCTGGACGACGCCGACATCGAGGCCGCCATCCAGCAGTCCCAGATGGGTCTGTTCCTGAACGCTGGCCAGGTGTGCATCTCCGGCAGCCGCGTGTACGTGCAGGAGGGCATCTACGACGAGTTTGTGCGCCGCTCGGGCGAGGCCGCGTCGTCCATGAAGATCGGCGACCCGTTCGACCTGTCCAGCCAGCACGGTCCGCAGATCGACGGCACCCAGTTCAGCAAGATCATGGGCTACATTGAGTCTGGCAAGAAGGAAGGGGCTCGCCTTGTGTGCGGCGGCAAGCGCTGGGGCGACAAGGGCTTCTACATTGAGCCGACGGTGTTCGCCGATGTGACGGAGGACATGGCCATCGCGCGCGAGGAGATCTTCGGCCCCGTGATGTCCATCATCAAGTTCAAGACCATTGACGAGGTCATCGAGCGCGCCAACAACTCGGAGTTTGGCCTCGGCGCCGGTGTGGTCACGTCCAACCTGGACAACGCCATCAAGATCTCCAACGGAGTGCGCGCCGGCACCGTGTACGTGAACTGCTACTCGGTGATCGAGCCCAACACGCCGTTCGGCGGCTTCAAGAACTCGGGCCTGGGCCGCGAGCAGGGCGAGCTGGGCCTGCGCAACTACCTCGAGAACAAGACGGTGATCATCAAGCGCCCGGACGACTCCAAGCCGTAAGCGGGCAACCTTAGACCCCATCCGTTTGACGTGGTAGTTAGTACAGCGTAAAGATATAAACAACGAGCGTTAATGTTGTTAGACTACAAAAAGCAAAAACCGCTTCAACTTGGCCCTTACGTTGCTCAAGTCAACGAGTTGTGTGGCTGAACACAACTGTGTGTGGCCCACACCCATCAAACGAGCGAATCACCTCTCCCGACTCGCAGGACGGGCGGCACGACCAGAAACATCTGAGACGTTGTATGTGGACGGGAGGGGTGATGGTGTCTATTTCCGGCTGTCGGGAGAGGGGCGCGCATTTCGAGGAGGGGTCAGTTCTCATCGACACCGTTGGCCCGCAAGCGTCGACGAACCGCCCTCGAAGCCCGCCCTTCCGCGCGTCCTCCCGCCCGCCGCCTCCCTCCCGACAGCTCGAAGTCTGCCCCCCACCTCGCCCGGCGACCCTCCCGACCTGGCTACAGTGCATGCGTTTGCAAATCCCGTGCGACCACATTGATTCGAGTAGTACGTCGACCTGGAAACGAAAGAGACAGGAAGCTGTGCGTCATCCCCCGGATCATCCCCTCCGCCACCATTCGTCTCCTCCATCGTCAGTCAAGCACGTGATCTCGCTCACGTTACAGGACCAGTCGCTCTTCTTCAGCTAATCCAGAGCCCCTCCCCCTCAAGACCAAAGAGAGAGAGAGAGAGAGTGAAAAAAAGTAACCACCCGCCAAGATGTCGCTCATGAACATTGCAGGAACCCAGTCGGTCGACGACCCCGAGTACCGCTACAAGATGCCGCGGCTGCTAGCCAAGATCGAAGGTCGCGGCAACGGAATCAAGACGCTGGTCGTCAACTGCGCGGACGTGGCGACGTCGCTCCACCGCTCCACCGCCGAGGTGTGCAAGTTCTTCGGCTGTGAGCTGGGCGCCCAGTCCAAGTACGACGAGAAGACGGACCGTGCCATCGTGAACGGCGCCTTCGACGCTAGCTTGATGCAGCAGCACCTGTCCAAGTACATCGAGGGCTTCGTGCTGTGCCCCGGCTGCCGTCTCCCGGAGACCAAGTACAAGTTCAAGGGGCAGCTGATCTTCCACAAGTGCTACGCCTGTGGCGCCGTCGAGCCGGTGGACATGAACCACAAGCTCACGACCTTCATCTTCAAGGAGCACACTGCCGCCAAGCGCAGCAGCAAGGACGACAAGAAGAAGAAAGACAAGAAGGAGAAGAAGGAGAAGAAGGACAAGAAGGCGTCGTCGCACGACGAGCCCGAAGACGAGTCGGCTACCAAGGACAAGAAGGACAAGAAGGACAAGAAAGATAAGAAGGACAAGAAGGACAAGAAGGACAAGAAGAAGAAACACCACAAGGACAAGCACTCCGACAAGGAGGCGTCGGGCGCCGAGGACGACGACGACGAGGTGGTGTGGCACACGGACCTGTCCGACGAGGCTGTGGCGGCTCGTGCGGCTGAGGCCGAGGCCATCGAGGCTGCCGCTGCTGCTGCCATGGAGGCTGCCGCTGCGGAGGAGGTCGTGGCTACGCTGGACAACCTTCAGGTGGACGACGAGAACGCGCTGGACTCGGCTGTGTCCAACCTGCAGCGCTTCCTGGCTGAGAGCCACTCGGAGACGGAGATCTTCGAGGAGCTGTGCCGTCAGCAGACCTACTCGGCGCTGCCTGTCACGGACCGTCTTGTGATCTTCTTCCGCTCTGCCTTCACTGAGCAGGTGCTTGCGAGCAACCAGGTGGCCAAGTACGCCCCTGTGCTCGAGAAGATCGTCGACGGTCAGCACTCGCAGTACCAGCTGCTTGCGCTTGCCGAGCACTTCTGCGCCGTGGAGCACGCGGAACTGCTGAGCTCGTACCCGATCCTTTTGAAGCTCCTGTACGACGAGGACCTGCTCGAGGAGGAGTGCTTGGTTGCCTGGGCCAACAACGGTGTCCGCAAGGAGTACGCTCACTGGGCTGTCACCGATGAGCTTGCTGCCAAGCTGAAGGCCCTGCTGCAGCCCTTCGTCGAGTGGCTGGAGAACGCCGAAGAGGAGAGCGAGGAGGAGAGCGACGACGAGTAAATCGTCTGCGATTCATTTTCGACTCGGTTGGAGCTGCAGTGCGCCCCTGTGCACTGATCATGCTACCAATCCAGCACGTGCATATCTTCGCCGATCCCGGATTCGACGACTTCACATTAGGGAAACGGGTAGCAGCAACTAACAAGTTGCGCTACCCAAATGTGGTTCGATCGCTTCATTGCATCTCAGATGAATTGGAACTCAGACGCTATCGAATGAAATCTGCTTTCTAGTCAAAATGCTTGCGTTTGTCAACATTTGTCTATTTGCTCCAGTGCCATGTGAATGTCCGTGGTGATGGCGTCTACGATTGCGGAGATCTCGTTCTCTAAGGCAGCGGACGCACCCGAGGACGCCTCCTGCACATGGACCGCGGCAGCTACGGCATCGGCTGCGAACGGTGCCGTGGCCTTGGACTCAAATAACGACTGGTGAAAGCGCAGGAACTTGCCCTGAACGCGAACATCAAGCAATACACGTGAGAAGAAGAGCAAAACAGCCAAGACGGACGAGTGCTCTAATAACGCTACTTTACCTTGCAGTTCTCCACACCAATGGTGAATACCGGTTTGCCCGATGCGATGGCCTCAGTCGTCATGGAAATCGAGTCTGGCGTGGTCACAACACAGGACGCCGTGGACAGCAGCGCGTAGTACGGATTGCGCCTTTCAGTGCCTTCCCACACGAGCAATTGGCCAGGCGCCGGAAACCCTGCAGCCAGTCCACACCGAATTATCTTCTGCACGTTCACTGGTGTCCGGCGCGAGAAGGTCACCAGCACCGCCGTATCATCGCTACGTGGTAGGGCGCGCACAAACTCCTCAACCATTCTCACTGCGTCTTGCTCCGTGAAAGCGAAGCCGCGACAAGGTCCTCCCAGCAGCCACACGACGCGCGTTCGTCTGCCTCGCAGCTTCTTGTCAAGCTCGTCGCTCCATTCCCTGCCGTGTTGCTGCAACAACCCCGGCGTGATGTCCTGCACCGTGCCCGACGTGAGATACAGATTGGCCACGCCGCCTCCTCCTCTGGGGAAGTCGTGACGGGGCGCCACCACCGCGTCGAACCACGTGAGCGGCACGCGCGGGTGCTGGATCTGCACGTTGAACGTCCGCTTGGGGTCTACCTGCTTCAACACCGCACAGAGCGTCACCGTGCTCCTCCCACAGCCGATCACGACGTCCAGACCGCTCGTATCCCTCTGTAGAGGGAACACGTCTTGCTCCTTGTAGCCGAAGTGCGGGTTGCGAGTGAGTTTAGCGCCGAAAACCTGCAGCACCGGCGGAATCCGGCGCGATCTTCCGAGCGTCACGCGCACGCACTCCACGGGCGGGCAGACCACGTCCGACCGGCGCAGAACCCTCTCGCCCAGCAGCTTCTTACGCAGCCGCGCGCCCAGCGCTAGCGCCTGCTTCTCCGCCCCCGCCGCGCCGTTCCCGAGCACCAGCAGCCGCACCGCTCCGCTCATCACTTCAGTCCGGTGACAATAGCTTTTTCAAAATGTACCACCAAATCCACACTTGATGTCCCGATCAATGCCAGTAGAGGGGTTTGCTCTTGACTCGGCATCTATTTGGCCACTGGACACCGGGGAGCAAGCAAGGGGTGGCGATGGCCTCCTTCGAGATCCTGCGCGCGACGCGGCAGCTGCCGGTGGTGGAGAGGGAGCTGCTCTTCGGCAGGCGCTCCGCGGACGCGGCAGCGGCGCGCTCCACGGCGGGCGCCGCGTGGGGAAAGAGCGCGCGCAAGTGGGCGGCGGCCTCGGCCTCTTCTCCCTCCGCGCGCGAGTATGGCGACGCCATGCCACGCGAGCTGCGCACACTGGCGGCCGCCTCGTTCGACGCGTTCGCGCGCATGCAGCAGACGTCGCAGACGGGCGCGTTCGGCGTCGCGCGCGCCAGTCGCGAGTACCGCGAGGCGCTCAAGACGTGCATCTTCGCGCTGGAGGACCGCCTGGAGACGCACAAGGACGCAGACGCCGATGCAGAGGAAGAGGGGGAGTTCCTGGACCTGCTGAAGGTCTCGCTGGCCATCTGGCACCTGTGCGAGCTGCTGCTGCTCCGTGGAGGGGCGAGAGGAGCGGACAGAACGCTCGCCTACGACCTGGCGCGGTGGCTGCAGGAGCACTACTGCAGCACGTTCCTGAAGAAGACGGAGAGTGAGAGCGAGAGGCTGAGGAAGCAGCAGAAGCCCGAGCAAGACCCGGCCTTCTGGACCACGATCGAGTCCCTGGCGATGACGGGAAACGGCCTCGGCGCCTGGAGCTTGCTGGCCTCGCACTCCAGCTACAAGTCGCTGTTTGCTCGTGACGCCATGTCGCTGACTGGCGCGTCGACCAAGGCGGCGTTTCAGGCCGTGCAGAAGCTGCTGCTGTCGATGCCTGGGAGAACGGGGGGCTCGGATAGGAACACGGAACACGACGGACCGGCCGAGTGGAAGAACTGGAACGATGCGTGCCAGTACTTGCTCAACACGGACGGATACATCAAGTCGAACGCAGGATTCAGGACGCTGCTCGACATTATGGCGGCTAAGGAGGACGCGCTGAAGAGCCATGCTAGCACCTGGTACGAACTGATGATGGCGAGACTGTTCCTGGACGAGCCCAAGGCGATTGCGCACCGCTTCGAGTTTCTGATGGCCAACTGCTTCCACGCCTACCACAGCGACGAGACGAGCATGGGCAACTTTGATTGCATTATCCTGGCCATCATGCAGTACGACATTCAGAGTGCACTGCAGGATATCATTGCGCTTGGATTTTCGTGGATGGCCGCGCATCTGGCAGACCTGTTGCAGAAAAGCAATGTGATTTTGGCCGACGAGCTGTTGCTGGAAGCGGATTGCACTTTGCGGGAGCGTTTTCTGCTGCAGTACGCGATGGAGATCGGTGCGAGCAGTGGCATGTGGCAATTTGCCGTGCGGTACTATGAGTACTGTCCCAAGTTCGGTGCAATTGCTATTCGATCCGCTTTGGCACGTGAACCTTTGCCAACGGATTACAAGACCGAGCGTCTTCTTGCGTACTGCCATGGCAAACAGGTCCTGGCACAAACGCAGAAACACATCACAATCCAGAGAGCACAGGAGTGCAAAGCAAAGAAGGCTTACGCGTCAGCCCTTCACTGGATGCTGCGCGGCAACCACCTTGGCGAGGTGGATGCTCTCTGCGATGATATTGTGCAGGAGTGCAACGACACAAATTCACTGACTCCTTTGCACGAAGCGGTGCAGTTTATGGAGGCCCACCCTGAGTTTGCGCGTCCTCAGAAGTTGGCGTGGTTGGTGAAGTACCGCGAATTCCAACTGGTACTGGACGACCTCGAGTCGTTGCGGCAACAACTGACAACGGATGAAAGCCTGAACACCAAGGAAAAGCGTGCGGCCCTCGAAACTAAGCTTCGGTTTGTGTCGATGGAAGCCGCCAAGCGACTGGACTGGTTATTTAGCTCGACTGAAGCCCCCAAGACACTGCGATCAGAAATACTTCAACAATCTGAGCGTTTGCTGAAGGAATCACCATCTGTGTTTGGGTCTCGACACCTGTACTCACTTATGGCATACCTGCAGCAACTGGACCGTTCATTTGACCGCAAACAATTTTACGAGTCGGGCTCGAACAAGCAACTGAAGGAACGCATCGAAAGTTTGATTTCTCGGAACCTGGCAGAAGCAATGCTGCAAGAAGCTACTGCAGGTGGATGTAGTGTTGTCGACCCACCAAGTCGTCAAACAACTGCCACATTGATTGCCCAGCAACCTTACTTGATCGCAGATGCGTCATTCACGCCGATGGAAGAGTAAAGTGAAGCCGTTCAGTCGGACGGCTGGTCCTGTTCTTGAGGCGTTTGGATATTAGCTCGAGATGCTCCTAGCTCGCGAACGATGGCTTCTACTGCTTGCAAAGCTGATTGTTGCTTAACGAGTCTAGGGGGCGACGAAGGCTTTTGCCGCGAAGGTCCTTGATCCGGGACTAGGTTGGCCAAGCGCATGAAGGTGCATTAGACGTTAGAGAAACGTAAAAAGCAAAAGCTGAAGTAGCACTCCAACGAGAATCATACAAGCTGTTTCATTACCGCCAGCTTCTGTGAATGCGGGATTCGTTGCTTTCCTGAAGTGTGTTCGGCCAAAGTAAAAGCGTCAGTGCATCCGTCAAATTGAAGCGCAAATGCTTGAAACTACGACGAAATCACCTTCGAAACATCACATCACCGCGCACCTGCTCGCTTTGGATAGTGATCTGTTGTTGGAGAATACAGTATTAAAATTGGACATGGGTGCAGTTCAAGTAGACAAAAGACAGACATTATCGTACGTTTAGCGTTGAGTTGAGACGCAACTCCTCCAGCAAGTACGACCGCGTGATCTACAAGTCCCAGTGCACATAAGTACAGTCCATTAGTATTGATCAAAGCAGTTAATTAACGCGCAAGCCCGTGCACCTTGTTTCCTCCCAGATATTCCGCAAGATCGACGGAGACGACCCCCAAGCGGGTGTAGCCTCTTGCGGATGCGGGCGCTAGTTGACGGGTTGAAATGCGAAGGTTGCAGGTTTTAAGCGTTTTCGTCTTGGGTTCGAGCTTGAGAATGCAGTCGGTGACCGTCAATGGGGCATCCCAGACGACTCTGCGCTCAAGACGCCGCAGGTTTCCGTGGCCCCGCTGTGCACGAATATTGCCGATGAGAGCTTCCACTTGCAGTACACTTGGGCGTCCGGGTGAGGGATATTGGAGCACCCATGAATCACAGCATGGATATCGAACACAACTTGATGAGATGCGTCTTTGCCGGGAGACAACCTGAGCATGGAGACGAAAGCCTACAAAAGAGGACAGGGACAATGACCACACGCGAGGTGACAACCGCTTCACTAATTTTGGCAATTGCTGCCTGCATTTTCAGTTGCAGGGAGTAACAGCATTCGTTCCGCTTCAATGTTCTATCGCATGATTCTCCTCCTGTAAGACCTGAAGAAAAGTACTTTGAAAGCTTGGGGTGCAACTGATGGCCGGAGTCATTCTGCTCGAATGCAGCAAGGTGAAAGTTAGAAGACGGAACCTCTTGCGGTGGAGACATTCCACATTGAGCTTGACTGACTCCCAAACTTACTCGATTCCTCTCCAAGCAGATCAAGAACATCCGACATGAAGTCTCCGCCCTCCTGCTTGAATTTGCAGGCCGCTTCAACGGCTTCCTTGAATACCTTGACCACATTCGTACCGTCAGCAGCGGAGACGAAGCTGAACCCGAGGTTGTGGGTCTCGGCAAACTTGAACTTTTTGCTGGTCACCTAAGCGTTTTGCCAAGTAATCGAACGGTAGGTGTAATCGTACCAATCTGTCGCACCATGCATCCACTACGTACGTTCATATCGACGTCGATCTTGTTGGCAACCAGGAAGCACGGGATGTTCTCGCAGTAGTCACGAAGCTCCTTGTACCAGTTCGCTAGGTTCTGGTACGTCACCTTTCGCGTGACATCGAAGACCTACGTGTTTTTCAGGCGCAGTAGGTCCCAGTCCACTCTTAGCGCGGAATCAAATGTCAAACGGCTTTAGGAGTATCCCCCATAGCTTCGACGCACCAGAATGCACGCTGTTGCTCCGTAGTAGTACGACGGGTGCATGCTCGAAAACCGCTCTTGTCCGGCCGTGTCCCAAAAATCTATCCTCGATCAACGCACCAGACAATACACATAAATTAGCTCGAGTTCTGCTTAGCCAGCATAAAACTAAGTTCAAGTCCAAGCACGCACCGACTTTCACCGTGCGCTTTCCCTTCTCGCCATCCAACTCGACCTCCTTCCGAAACAGCGTCAAAGCAAACGTCGACAGCTGCACACGCGAGGTAAATCTCCTCAGCACCAGGTACTCTATTTCCCCGGTGAAAGAACCGAACACACCTGTCGTGGCTGGTACTCGTTCATCATGAAGCGTTCGACCAGCTTGGACTTCCCGACGGCCGAGTCGCCGAGGAGAATGACCTGTCGGTGAAGACAAACAAAGTATCAGCGGCAGCAAGGGCGACCAGCGCACTAACTACACGGCCACCTACGCACCTTCACATCGGGCTCGCCCAAGCTGTCCTCCACCACTTCGACTGTCGCTGCCATTTCCGCGCAGATCTCGTTACGATCTTTGAAAGGTCGCAGTAGACTCTGAGCGCCGTTGCCAAAGTTTTGCAGCAAAACAACACTTGGCTCGACCATTATTGCTTGATTCTTGCTAATCGATGTACTGGGGTGGTTACTACGCTGTGGCGAAGCTCCGAGCAAACGTTGCTGAATTATCTTCAAGGTGCCGAGTACGACACAACACAAGCGAGTATCGATACTGAGGTATCTATAGCTGGTTCAGTTGGGATAATGCCTTCGCACATTGCAAGCGTCACGTCTGTTGTAGTTGTGCTCTCCAGGGGAGAGTCTCCACACACAGGCCAGCACCACGACGGATACCCGTGTCCAAGAGCACAGCTTCAACTAGAGCAATGCCCATTTCTTCAAGTCGGTATTATCGGTAGTACCGATACTTTGTTTGTGTGTCACACATAAAGCGTCGTGATCCACCCACACAAAGGCGCCAACCGCAAAACCCACCACCAAGTCCGGGCGACGATGGCGGAGCTGGACACGGAGCATGTGCGCATGCTGGACGCCGGCAGACAGCGCGTCGCGTACTCGTCGCCGCTGACGTCGAGCTGCTTCGCCTCAGTGGCCTCCAAGAAGACGCAGCTGCTGCAGCACGGCAACGCGTTCGGCCTGAGCTTCGTGGCGACCGAGAAAGGTGACTGGAACCTCTAATTTTATAACTGATCAACCATGAAGGTTCGTCATAACTAATACACCTCTTGCGCAGGCTTCACGATGACCAAGAACGACGAGCTGGAGGCGTCGTGCGCCGACTACAACAAGCGGCGGCAGGAGGCCATGGACCATGGACAGAAGCTCGCGCTGGAGGAGATCTACGAGCTGCCGGTGACCAAGGAGATCCAGCTGCCGTCCATCGCCTACTGGGTCGCGCTCTCCCCGGACGAGCTCACGCTCGCAGTGGCCTACGGAGATGCGGTCGCGCTGTTTGAAGTCGCGCATATTGTGGAGGCGGTACGGCGTCTCAATCCCATCTTGCTGCTGTGAATCGCTTATTTTATGAACTAATGACGAGATTTCTTTAATTTAATTTGTTTTTGTTACAGGCGACCCCAGCACCTTTTCACACGTTTTCCAAGCTGCAAGCGCAGGAGATCGCCTGGTGCAGAGACCCCGCTAGCGAGCGGCTCGCAATTTTGACCGTCGAGAAGCAGGTGGTCGTGTGCACGCTTGAAGGAGCAAAAGATGCAATTGACACACAAACCGACGCGTCGTCCGTTGCCTGGTCGTCGTCGGGAGAGCAGATTGCAGTTGGTTTGGTGGACGGCACGATTGCCATCTACGCGCAGGACTCTCTCCAGTTTGTTCGATCGATCGCCCAGCCAGAGTGCTGCGCTGGACAGGGCCTTGAAGCGCACCACGTCAACTGGGCAGAGGAAGATTTGATTCTGGCTGGGTATCAGAAGTATGATGAAGAAAACGAGGAAACGAGCGCGCTGGCTTGCGTTTTTGACAGCGGAGAATGCGTGGAGCTGGACGAGGTTGTCGGATTCTTTGATGTGGAGGGCCGGAGGCACCAGTATTTTTCAGTGTTCTTGGCAGATTGGCGAATGTTCTTCATTGGGTGCTCGCTGAGCGCAGATATCGAGTTGCTCGTCTCAGATCCCCAAGGTGGCGAATGGCAACTGTGGAAGCCACTGGAGAAGTATCAAGCTCGCCTTCCCATGAATGCTAAAGATGAGGAATCTTTCCCAATGGGCTTTGCCCTCAATTTGAACTCGACTACGCCTGTCCCTGTCGATGAAGACGCGTATCCTCCTGTCCCCATCATTGCATGCGCCAACACAGAGGGACTTTTAGTCAATTTTGCATTTGTTGACACAACTGTGATGGAAGTTGATTTCGTGAGAAGCCCTTCGCCGTTTGAAACGAAAGCCAGCCGTGTTCTTGAGGTAACCTCAAATGCAACGCCAGAAATTAAAGCCGAGGTGGGTGAATCTCCGAGGACGGCCATCTCGCACGAGTACGGTCAGAACGACGAGAACGAGTTTGCCGAGTCCGAGGGGGAGTCGAGCGACGAGGAGGAAGAGCGCAAGGAAGAAGAAAACCAGGCTAGAACTACGTTCCGCACTATCGCATCCGACGGAGCCGACTACATCCTTTCGGAGCAATTCCCGAAGCTGTTTAAGGCGATGGGGTCTACGTATGATGAGGAAGAGCACGCCAGCACTGTGGCAAGTCTCGAGAAGGATGGAAAGATCTATGAGGCCGACTTCGTTTCGTGGTACGTGAATTGGATTTTCGGCGACGACGACTCGGATTCGGATGAGGATACACCTGCGTCGTCGGAAGCGAAGCCCTCTGAAATGAAGTCGAAGGAGGAAATCGCGGCGGTGTTTTCGAAATTTACGGCCAAGGAGGGAAGCTGGAAATGCGCAGTGTGCATGGTGAGCAATGGCCCCGATGCGATGAAGTGCAGCGCTTGTGAGACTCCAAACCCTGCGGCACCGAAGGTGGTGGCCCCTGTGACGGCGGCGAGTGCTACTTCGGCAGGCTCGATTGGTTCGGGTGGATTTTCTTTCCCGGCTTCCATGGGAGATGCCTCAAAACCGTCGTCCTTTTCGTTCGGCGTGGCTCCAGCTGCTGGCACCAATGCCGCTGATGCAACGAAGTCTAGCGGATTCTCGTTTGGCGGTGCGGCTGCAATCACAGGCTTCAGCTTCCCCAGTAGCACGACGTCGTCTGGAACGGGATTTAACTTCCCGAGTAACACGAAGCCTGCGACGGGCACTAGCTTTGGAGCAGCTGCGACTTCGACTACTCCTGCATTGTCATCAGATGTTAGCTCTAGTGTTGGTGTATGCGGCGCTGCCGATACGTCAAGCTTGAGTAAAAGTGTTAGTACTGCTGATGCAGCGGTGAAACCGTCCTCTCCGAAGAAGGCAGTCTCGCATGAATACGGCCAGAACGACGAGAACGAGTTTGCCGAGTCGGACGAAGAGTCGAGTGACGAGGAGGAAGAGCGCAAGGAAGAAGAAAACCAGGCTAGAACTACGTTCCGCACTATCGCATCCGACGGAGCCGACTACATCCTTTCGGAGCAATTCCCGAAGCTGTTTAAGGCGATGGGGTCTACGTATGATGAGGAAGAGCACGCCAGCACTGTGGCAAGTCTCGAGAAGGATGGAAAGATCTATGAGGCCGACTTCGTTTCGTGGTACGTGAATTGGATTTTCGGCGACGACGACTCGGATTCGGATGAGGATACACCTGCGTCGTCGGAAGCGAAGCCCTCTGAAATGAAGTCGAAGGAGGAAATCGCGGCGGTGTTTTCGAAATTTACGGCCAAGGAGGGAAGCTGGAAATGCGCAGTGTGCATGGTGAGCAATGGCCCCGATGCGATGAAGTGCAGCGCTTGTGAGACTCCAAACCCTGCGGCACCGAAGGTGGTGGCCCCTGTGACGGCGGCGAGTGCTACTTCGGCAGGCTCGATTGGTTCGGGTGGATTTTCTTTCCCGGCTTCCATGGGAGATGCTTCAAAACCGTCGTCCTTTTCGTTCGGCGTGGCTCCAGCTGCTGGCACCAATGCCGCTGATGCAACGAAGTCTAGCGGATTCTCGTTTGGCGGTGCGGCTGCAATCACAGGCTTCAGCTTCCCCAGTAGCACGACGTCGTCTGGAACGGGATTTAACTTCCCGAGTAACACGAAGCCTGCGACGGGCACTAGCTTTGGAGCAGCTGCGACTTCGACTACTCCAGCGGCTAGGAATGGCGGCTACCCACCTGACACGACGTCGAAGCCGAAGCCTCCTGCTTTTGGTGCTGCTAGCAGTGGTGGCTACCCTCCTGACACGACGTCGAAGCCGAAGCCTCCTGCTTTTGGTGCTGCTAGCAGTAGTGGCTACCCTCCTGACACGACGTCGAAGCCGAAACCTCCTGCTTTTGGTGCTGCTAGCAGTNCCCTCCTGACACGACGTCGAAGCCGAAGCCTCCTGCTTTTGGTGCTGCTAGCAGTAGTGGCTACCCTCCTGACACGACGTCGAAGCCGAAACCTCCTGCTTTTGGTGCTGCTGGCAGTGGTGGCTACCCTCCTGACACGACGTCGAAGCCGAAACCACCTGCTTTTGGTGCATCAACCGGCCATGGATATCCTCCCGATACAACCTCAAAGCCGAAGCCTCCAAAGTTCGGCCAGTCAACTATGTCGGACAAGGCGGCGTCTTCGTCTTCCTTCGGTTTTAATTCTTTTGGCCAAGGTCTTTTTGGATCGAAGCCGGATTCGTCGGACTCTTCTGCACATGCCAGTATTTCAACTAGCAACGTCATTCCAACACAGCCAAAATCTTTGTTTGGAAGTGCATTTGGTGGGGCTACGGAAAAAGCACCGGACACGTCTTCGTCTCCGTTTGGCGTTGTCCCGAAGGCGAATGCGAAGAGTGCGTTTTCGTTTGGGTCAACGAGTGCTAGTGGTTCCAAGGAGGTTGCCTCAAAAACTAGTTCGGCGCGGCCAAGCTTTTCCTTTGACAGTCTGTCCTCAACGCTGGATAAGACTAAAAAGCGCGGCAGTTATGAAGATGAACCCCGAACCAAGCGTACGTTGAACTTCGGAGATACGAGCGGATTTGATGCCAAGGCGAACGCGGTTCCATCCACGAAGACTAAAGAAAAATCGGTGACAGCTCCCGCTAAGGCCTCTAAGGGTGTTTCTTCTTCACGAATGGAGGGCCAGTTGTGGAAATTGATTGTGGACTTTGACAAGTCCCTGCAGCGGGTGAACGAGAGCTCGAAGAAAATTTCATCTAAGGATGCTGAATTTTCGAAGAAGCTGCTTGCGCAAATGGACAAGCTACGCGCACAAATTTCGAGACTCTGTGACGAGATTAACAACTTGGATGAGTCGCGGGATCAAATCGAGAAGGATGTCTTGTTTGTCATCGGAAGTGATGGTGACGTACACGAGCAGCTCGAATATGGTCGTGAGATTTTAAACAGCTTCAATGATGAGGCTCTCAAGAGGACTCTGGAAGAGCAACCACTGGACCAGCGATCAATGGAAACCTGGGAATCACTGAAGGACAAATTGAGTGAGGTAGAAAAGTGCTGTGTTGAGCTTGACAGTCACCTCTCCTCTTCCAAGATCGGTGCTGATGGAACTGGAGTGTCTTCAGCGCACTTGTTCCGTGTGTTGAAGCAGACTTACGACAACTCCAAGATGCAGTATAACAAGGCATGCAAGTTGGCTGAGCATCTGGAGAAGCTGAGTCTGCGTGGTGACCACATGCGTCAAGCTAATGGCGTTAGTGGAATTTCCGGAGTCGAGGCTGAAGCTCATCCTATGGCAACCAAGGCGGAGATAGTTCAGTTGATTGTGGAGACTGAACAGCGCAGCCAAGATGTGCGCCGCAACTTCTTGTCTCTATGCAACAATGTTGTTACTCCTCGTGATGTATTCTCAACACCACGACGAAAATTGGCTCCTCCAACGCCATCCAATTCTTCAAACTCGCCGCTTCGGGTTAAAGCCTGCAGCAAGCTGATGCCGAAGACGCAGCTAAGCGTTGCTTCTCCTATGAGCTCAGCAAAGCAATCGTCGAGGTCGATTTCGTTCAAGGATACCCCCGTTAAATCCGGGTCGAAGCTGTTTTCGTTAGCAGAGGCTATGGCACCGAAGGAGGACCCTGCCAAACTTGTCCAGACGCCTCAGCCAGCAAAACCCAGCGTGGGTGTAGGCAAGGCCCCCCAGCGACCTAGCCTAGGAGCCGCGGCCGCGGAGACTAAACCCACATCGACGACCTCAACCACGGCATCACAGTCTAATGTTTTTAGCTTCAAGAAGCCAGCAAAGGACACTACAAGTTCATTTGGAGCGCCTGGGGCCAAGGAAGAAGACAAGAAGACCCTGGGCGGGTTCGGCGTGAACTCTCCAGCAGTGAAGCCCAAGCCAAAGGTTGATGCAAAGCCAACTCCTGCTTTCTCACTAGGAGGAAAAGAAGCACCCGCATCGTCTTCCGCATTCAGCTTTGGATCGAAGGACTCGAAGAGCGCAGCACAGCCGCCTTCGACAGCTTCTACTACGACGAACTACAAGGCACTTTTGGAGAAATTCTACCAGGTGCACAACCCGTTGAAGTCTGGAAGTGTGATCGAGAAGGCTCTGACAACGTATAAAGGCAGGGAGGGGGACTTGTTCACTCGACTCTTCACTATGTGCGTCCCGGATTCGACGCCAGAAGATGTTAAGAAGTATTTAAATGGGGGGCCAGTTCCCCCGAAGTCCGAGTCTGTGGCAGCTGCTTCGAATTCTCCCGCGCCTGCAAGCACAGCAGCCAAGAGCCCGTTTGGTGGATTTGGAGCGTCAACTACGACTCCGAAGGACAAGCCCAGCCCGTTCGGGTCATCCCCATCGGCGTTCAATCTCGGCCCCGCTACGAACAAGTCATCTGGATTCGGCGGGTTCGGATCTACAGCGACGAGCTCTTCCACAACGCCATTGACGGCAACAGCGCCTTCCCCCTTTGGAAAGCCTTCGGTGGACTACCGCCAGAAGTTAGTGGAGTTCTACCAGAAGCACAATCCGGACAAGCTCAGTAGCGTGGATGCCACGCTTCTGAAGTACAAGGGAAACGAAGAGAAGCTTTTCCAGAATCTGGCGACGAAGTACAAGGTGAACAATGTAAGTGGAGGCGTGCCTGCAAGTCCAGCTGTGCAGCCTGCTGCGACGTCAAATGCCGCAGCAAGCCCTTTCGGCAATCCCGGAGCATTCTCGGCTTCCAGTTCCTCAACTGGATCGACTTTCGGGTCCGCTAGCTCTGTTGGTTTCGGCGCAGCAAAACCAGCCCCCAATGCGTCCCCGTTTGGCGCAGCCAAGGCCCCTGCTTCTTCTCCGTTTGGTGCTACTTCTCAAGCTTCCACTCGCTTTGGATCTGCTGGTGGGAGCGGATTCGGTGGGTTCCAGTCCGCTACAGCTACGACCCCAGCATTCGGTTCACCCTCTCCATTTGGTGCAGCGGCGGGCGGCTTCGGAGCTGCTGCTGCTACTGGCACTGGTGGCGTCAACTACCGCGATAAACTCGCGGCATTCTACCAGCAGCACAACCCGGCAAAGCTGAGCTCCGTGGACGCGACGTTGGAGAAGTACAAGGGCCGCGAGGATCGCCTGTTTGCGATGCTGGAACAGAAGTACGTCAAGAAGACCCCGACCGCGCCGGCTGCTGGAGGATTTGGCATCCCAAGTACGACAACGTTCGGTGGAGGTAGCGGCTTCGGCTCGCCGCCGGCGCTAGGAGCTGCGGGCGCTGCCCCTGCATTCGGTTCGGCTTCGGCCATGGGAGGAGCGGCACAACCAGCTTTTGGCGGAGCTCCGAGCTCTGGCTTTGGAATGGCGGCTCGAATGGGCGGAGGGTTCGGCTCGGCTGCTCCTGCCGCTCCTAGCGGAGGAGTCGCTGGCTCAGGATTCGGCGGCTTCGGTGCTCAAACCCCTTCGTTTGGTGGTGCCACGCAGCACTCTGGCGGTTTTGGCGCCGCTGCCAACACCGGAGGCTTCGGCTCTGGCTTCGGAGGGGGTGCGGCCACGGGTGGCTTTGGTCAGCCAGCCGCGTTCACCAGCCCCAGCTTCACCCAGATGCGGTGAGCGCAATGACACGAAGACACCATGGACGCCACTGAGGCTCCTCACTCGATGCGGCATGGGTACACGTACGGCGTAGATAGTAAACGAGATGCAAATGACACCGAGGCTTTACATGTGAATGGCAAATGATCTTCAACATACCGAATAAATGTGGCCGGGAATGTTGCTCGAAGACCGTTTTACTTTTGTAAACAAAACACTTTTTGAAAAGTGTTGTTTGCGGTGGCATACTACCGTTACTTTAAAAAGTACTTTAAAAGTAACGTTAGTGTATGCCACCCAACATCTCACATCAGCTTTCACCGGTTGTTATCGGTATTGGCGAGGGCTAGCAGCCAGTCGTTTGTGGCTTCCGCAGTTTCCTCGCAAACTGTCATTACCTAAACGGAGTCGGCAGAGCGCAAGCTCGGAAGGTGTAGTTTCTAGAAGAGGTCCCTCAAGAAAGTGGCGGGAGCCCGTCGGGCTCTCACCTCGCAGTCCTATTTGCGACAGACTCGGCGTTGCCTCCTCATGCAGCCAGGTCTTACAAGCGACTGCAATAGCAACCGTTTATACCAGCGACCCGTCCCGTTGAGTTTGCGGCCTTGTTTCCCCCAAAGAGGCCGCGCAATTACGGATGAAACATCTCTCATCACTAGACCACTGCATACTGTAGTACGTAGTACAACAGAGTAGTACTACATTATCAATAGACCATCCGCAAATGGCAATGCAATGCGAAAGCTGTTGCTGCAATGGCCTCCCAAAGCCTTCATGCGTTTGCCACCGACCCACGCAGGTGCTGGCAACAGTGTCCTTCAACTTGGCTGCAAGACGGTCAAACCGAACGAACGCGTTGACTTGAGCATGCATCGTACTCTACGACAGAAAAAAAATAAACGCGCGAGATATTTTCCTTTCGGCTTAGAAAAACTCAAAACATTTCGAGAGCGAGCTGTGAACTCCTCCCTCCCTCGTTTTCTTCCGCCGATACCCGCCACTGCGCACCCGCTGCAGAGCCAGCCGAGCCGTCCTGTTGCTTTTTCTTCTTCATCATGTTTAACGCTTTCGTTGACCACGAGAAGCGAGGAACGTTGAACGGACAGACGTCGCTCTGCTGGTCAAGCCTTGCTCTCTCCCCTAGGGGCTGCGTCGTGTGCGCGCCCGGATTCTCTTTAAGCTTAAGCCTCCTCGCACCACTTGTTCTCCTCGCGGATCTGCGCCTCCTCCTCGGGCGTAAAGTCGTTAACGATGTTGAACGTCTCGCGGATCTCCTGGGGGGTCTTGCCCTTGATCATGCTGGCCACCTTTGCGCAGGCCAGGTCCAGCAGGCTCTTGATGTCAATGTAGTTGGCGGCCAGGATGAGCTCGAACAGGATCTCCTGCTCGATGTCCACGAAGTTGGCGTCCCAGTCCGACACCACGTCGTGCATGTCGGCGCTCTTGAGGGGCTGCAGGAACGACAAGTATACACACAACGTGTTCAGTAACATGTATACCCTACATATCGCGTATACATCCTGCCATGGAACCCACCTTCTCGATCTCGCGCATGGGGCTGTTGTGGTGGTGGCTGCAGAACTCGATCACTTTGGACAGCACGGGGCTCTTGACGTTGGGCAGCGGGATCTCCTGCACCTCGTCATCGTCCGCTTCATCTGCATCCGCATTTGCCATTTTGCCACCACGGTTACGGTTAGAGAATTTTTTTGCCGCATTTTCGGTCAAGAATTGCCAATGGGTTGAGGGGGAAAACGCACCGGAAATGAGCGTCTTGACCAGCTCGCTCATGGCAGCGACGCTGCGCGACACCTCGAAGCTGTCGCCGTCCATGGACACGAGGTTCACCTTGCGCGAGTCCTCCTCCTGCTTTGGCGCGTCCTGCGCGGGGGCGGCGGCGGCGTCCGACATGCTTGCTTGACTTGGCGTTTGTATGCGGAACGACCAGACTCTTGGAATGGGGCGCGTGTGGGATCGCGCAGCAAAAAATCACCAGATGGAATATGATTGGCCGAAACGGACATTGGCGATTCCCAGCCATCTCTCTCTATACGGACCACCAAATGCTCTTGTACAGAAGCTAGAGAGTGAAGGTTGACTTCAACTTAAGGAACCATCACTCTCACCTCTCCGGTGGCGGACGGAGCCCTGCTCCTGCTTCTGCTTCTGCGATCTCGCGCCGACCTCGGCCAGCATGCGCGCAGCCATCGCACGCGCGCTGTCGTGCTTAGCGAGCTCTCGTTCCCTGCGGAGACTCTCGGACACGTCTCGGGGCACGGAGGGCACGACGCACGCCAGCCAGATCTTGAGCAGCAGCAGCAGGTGCTCGATGCCGAACACGATCCACACCTTCTGCGAGGCGGTGACCGACGGGAAGGCGCGCTCCAGCAGCGACGTCGAGTACGCCAAGTGGAAGCAGTTGGTCAGCACGGCCAGCACGCTCATGAGCTGGAGCACGTGCAGCCAGACGCCGATGCCGCTGGCCTTGTGGGCGAGCGGCCGCTGCCTCGTGTGGCAGAGCTTGAACGCGTCGGTGCGCAGCTCCAGCAGGTTGTTGAGCAGCGCGAGCAGCGGCGCCAGGGGGAAGGCCAGCGAGAAGAAGGACACGTAGCCGAACTGCACCAGCATCTCCGTATAGTCCTCGAACGTGTCGTACCGCTTCAGCCCGGCCTCTTCCCACGCGCGGTCGGAGGCTTGTTCCAGTCGCACGCATTGCTCGTGAATCACGGCGTTGCTGCTCATCATCGCCTCGGGGGCGAGCTTCGTGGACGCCGTGGCGTTGCCGCGACGACGACTGGGACCTCGGGGACCCGCGGCGGCGGAGTTGATGCCGTTGAAGACGGCGGACTGGTTGAACTGCTCGTTGCTCGCTCGCTTCTTCGCACGGGCGTCGAGGCGGCGACGAACGAAAGGGTAGAGCGTCTCCATGACGTTCTTCCACAGCTGCCCAGTTACCATGAACGAGGCTAACTGGATCGCGACGCGCACCATACCGTCCGACTTGGTAGCTTGGCTGTCTCCATCGCCAGACGACTCTGCTTGTGGCGCGAAGGCGTAATAGTACAGCGAAGCGAAAACGTGCACGAAGCGGAAGGAGAACACTTTCAGGATGAGGTGGCTCTGGTACCTGGACTCGGTGCGGTGGTTCTCCCAGTTATTGAGGGATCGCGCTGCTCGAGTGAATGCAGCATCGAGCACAGGAATCAACAGGCCATAGAGAATGGGCGTGAGAAGAAGGTAGATCCAGAAATCCCACCGCACACCAAGCTGCACCAAGGCTTGGAGATCTTCCAAGGTGATCGTCCCCGATTTCTTGACCTTTTCGGCAACCAGTGCAGCTTCGTGTTTGGTCTCTAGTGACTGTGCTTCGAGGTGATCGCGCGTAGAGAAGGCGAAATACGCGACCGTCACCACTGCAACGATACTCCCAGCCACGCACGGGAACGTGACGCTGTACTTGAGCAACCTCTTCCAAAGTGCGTAGTGCCTCTCGACTGGTTGTTGATCGCCTGCTTCACTATTGTCATCGTGTGGCTTGCTAGTGCTTTCGTCACCGTAGAATTCCGGACGGGTGACTTCCTCGTCTTCGTATCCCCACGTGCCCCAACGGTAGGCTAAAGCTGCCGCACGGCGTCGCCACGCGATGATGAAAGCTGATGTCCATAAGGCAATGAAAAGCGCGTAGACTGGTGCTGCTGGGTGATCAAGATGGTGTGAATGAACTTGCAGACCAAACAAGATGACGCCCGCAACGCTCGGAACCACGAGCCAGCGGGTGTACATTTCCATCCATGCGAAGTAAAAGGCAACTCGCTCGCCAAAGTATTGCGCGACATCGTCCAGCGGTTGTTGCAGTACACTTCGGAGCACCACGCACTTTGACTTGCGGTTAGCGGCTTGCTCATGCTCGTGCTTGCTTGAAAGTAGCGATGCACGCCAGAACGTCACCCACCGAGTCTTCAGCAGCGCCAGGTCTTGCTTGTGGAGCGGATACATCTGCACGACGTGTCTTGCAGCGACAGGGCAAGACTCGTTAAGGCCAGCGCCACCGTCAGCCTCTGCTGCAGTCAACAGTGCGTGCACAATGCTCTGCTTCTCACTATCGAGGAAGTTGATGCATTTCCGAACCGGGTCAAAGTCAGCGAAGCTCGAGCGCAGTTCACACGAGAAAACCATCCACACCTGATCAAACCGCCGCTGCTTTCGAAGCCGGAGTCGTTCTGCACCGAGTTCCAGCACGCGCTGGGGGGCTCGAACCTTCAGTAGCGACTGTTTCCCATCCAGCGAAAGCAGACGCTTGACGTGCAGCCCAGTGCCTCGTATCCGACTGACAATTACTGCGCGGTCACTAGTAGGGTCAACTTTTGTAATTGGCTTGAGAGTGGCCGTTGACCTGGTTGCAGCCGTCTCTGGGAGGTCAACGTGCTCCTCGTACTTGGATGGCTTCAGCAGAATGGCAAAATCAAACTCGTCTTCTTGTCGCGAAAGTTTCCCAATGCGCTCAGGAGCTCCAGTGTCCCGAAAACTGCTATCATCTTCGCTTCGCTCGTCGCTGGGTCTTCGCTTGAATTCGTGACGACGAACGCCCTCCGGGGACTTGCGAGCTGGAGGGTTAAGAATTTCCGTGGGCTTTTCTCCGGTCGAATTGTCGGTCTCTGAGTCTGTCGTGAACGTGGGGGAGACGACGGAAGGCTCAGCCACAGAGCAGGTTTCAACACTGGACTCGCGATCTTCCTCAGCTGTTTGGAAAAATAAAGTTTGACGTTGCTTGGGTGGCGTCACGACTGCAGTGATGCCAGAGGTGTTGCGCTGGTGCAGGGGCGGAGGAGGTGACGACTGGTGTCGATGATGTGCTTGCTTTCGACGAAGTAGTGGCAAAACCGGCGGTTGTTGGGCAGAATCTGAAGTTCTTGGGGCTGCATTTGGTGCCTTTGCTTCCGGTACCGCAACCGGGTCGCTGTTTGATTGAGCACTCGCTGGCTGTTTATCTGATTCTGCAGCGGAACGTGCATCGCCACCTTCTTTGCGTTGGTGCTGACGGTTCTGTTCAAGTTGGTTTTGCCGCTGTAGATGTTTCTGGATAACTTTATTCGTGCGGAGAAGGTGAAATGGACCCCGAGCAGATCGCTGGTCAGCTTTGATCGGATCGTGAGCTGCTGGTTCTTCCTCGTGAATAGCGATAGCAGTGTGTGATTGGGTTGAGTTCGCGTCGAGCTGTTTCTTCTCCGCACCTCGCAGGTTCTCATTCTTGGCGTGTTGTAGTTGATTCCCGAGCGCAGTTTTCCACGGTCGACTGTACGAACCTGCTGGAGTAAATGGTACCGGTCGAGACCTTTGTGCAGCAATCGATTTCGGGTCATTCGGAAGCCTCCGTGGCATCGTTCGCCCTGTAATCAAGAGCGAAGAGGCTAGTGGCTTTCTTGTCGGCGGGAGTCCGATCTCTCCCAGGGCCTGACTGACCGCAGCTGCAGCTTTTGTTGGTGACGACTGGCTTGCCATTTTGCCGCCTTATCTGTCGTTCTGAGACCAACGCCGTCGTGGAAAGAGATAGACGAACTCTCGCAGCTTGGTCAAAAGCTTGTGGCGATGTCGTTGAGGAGTTCCATGCCAGAGATTGAAAGCGAAAAAATGGTTTCACACTAGTCCGGAAATACTCAAACCGCTCTGGCAATCATCTCTCTCGTTTAGGTAACAAATAATTCCTACTCGGCTTTGATGAACAAGACGGTGGCACCACAGCGACGGAAGTCCTCAGCACCTGGGAAATGTCGAATTGGAGGGGGAGCGTTGGAAGAATCGTTGACAAATCGGACTCGACGGGCGAGTCGACTGGACAATGCGCTAGAAGATGCGAGGATGAATGCTGTGTACTCGGTATTCCACACACCTCGATTGGCACGCGGGCAGCGTTTGTCAAAAACCAGGAGCGACAACGCCGCGGTGGATCAGCTTCAGGACGTCTACGATCGGATTGAACAGCGCAACAATGTATCGACCCTGTCACCCGCTCGAATACCAACCCTTCCGCCAACACAGCTCCGATCAGCAGAGCAAGCTGTGCAAGTTTTTGTAGACAGGATGCGTCACACAGCAGACGTGGCAGACGATCAAGCCAAGTTCGCTTTGACACGAGCTCTGACCAACGACTTGGCGGTGTTTGGAGACAACTTCAGCGCCAGACTTGCGCCTCCACTTGCAATCGCCCGACAACAGAATCACGAAGCACACGTGGTGAATGAATTGGATGACGTCGCCTGCTGGTATTCGTTGGGGAAAGAAATTGGGCGCGGCACGTTTGGCCGTGTACGTGTAGCTACCCATCGCCTTAGTGGCACCCCCGTAGCAGTTAAAAGCTATACCCGTTTATACGGTGCCAGGTCGTGCTTGCCTGTGGATGCCATTGGCAAGAGAACGATAGGCGACTCAGCGGGAGATGCACTGGAGTGGCGGCGTGTCCGACAGGAAGTGAACGTACTCTCGCGGTTGCGTGCACACCCGAACGTCATGCGCTTTATCGAGGTCTTTGAAACAACAAGTCGAATCCATGTCGTCACCGAACTTGTACGAGGCACCAGCCTGTGCGAGGTGCTGCGACGAGCGTCGGGTCAACGGCTGACGGAAACTCGAGCCAAACGGATATTTCAACAGCTACTCGAGGCAGTGGAAGCACTTCACGCGCAGAGCGTGATCCACCGCGACTTAAAGCTTGAAAACGTTCTTCTCGACGAGGGCTCAGGGCACGCTACAGTGATTGATTTTGGATTCAGTGACTTCGAAGAGAGCATCGAGCCGCAAGCTCCTGACCCTGCAGATAACAATCCGCCCAAGAAGCGGTCGAAAAAGAAAAACTTTTGTGGCACGCCGTCATATATGGCTCCGGAGGTGGTCGCAAGTGAACGGTACGACGGAAGACCCGTGGATGTTTGGAGTCTTGGCGTTTTGCTTTACGTGATGCTCTGCGGCAAATTCCCCTTCCAGGGCGTAAGTTTCCATCAACTTTATCAAAAGCTTCGGAGTGGCGCACAGCAACTCGTGCTGCCTCCAAAACTCTCGCCTGAGGCTCGCACGCTGCTTCAGTCCGTGCTGACAGTGGATCCAGCCAAACGACCGAGCGCAAGTGAGCTGCAGTGTTGCTCGTGGCTACAATGCCTAGAAATACCGCAAACTTCTTCACCGCAGCTTCAAAATGTGATGAAATTGTCATTTGAAGCGTGGCCAGGGACACACCAGGCAGTCTGCACGGCCCTCACAGAATTGTACGGCGTACAGTTAATTCCTTCAGGTCTCAAGCAGACCAAAGCAGCGTCTCGACGGTGTAGCCGATTGAGTTCGTTTCTGGAACTCGCAACCACAGAGTCAAGTCACGATTTCCAGAACATCGTTGATGCAGCGTCTTCTCTACAATCCCCAGGGGATCTCGGGGCCCACCACCCACACGAAGAGAAGGACATTGAATCCTCGGATTCTGAAAGAAGCCCGAAAGACGTTGAGGCAGCATCCACTCGACACAAACAACAGTTGGAAAAACTCATTGGGCTAGTGAAGACGTCTCTCGCTACGAGCTAAAGTATGTTCACGCCATGAGAAGAGTCGCTAACGCAAGTGCAGGTCGCAGTGTCCGTATTCATTATCGATATGCTACTCGCTCGAACAGGATCACGGGTCCACAAGTTTCCTTCGAGGCTCAAACCAACATCGACATCGAAGATGTGGAACTACTACAGTACATTCTCTATTGAAACGCTGCTAGTAGCAGCCGTGGCCGCCGACTAGCACATGACATGGCGCGAATATCGCCAACATACTTAGCACGATCACCCACAGGAATCCGAATCCATAGAGACCGATGACAACGAAAGCGCCTGTCGAGGAGAGTTGATGCCGCATTTCTTCCAGTTGCCGCGGTCCCTTTGGCAGCATCCGAGTCGTGAGGAACACAACCGGAATCAGAGGAAGGACGCTCGTCAGAACCGAAAGCTTCCAGACGCCGTTAAAGTCGTGCGGCACCTTTTGAAGATCACTGAGCTCGACGGGCCAGACGTGAAGCAGCATATTGGCGATCGTACTGGAAAATGCCTGCGCGAGGTTGGTCACACTCGTGAGGAGAGCAAACGCCACTCCTTCCTGCTGTTCTGGACACACCGCCACGAACATTTGTGCAACTGGGAGGTACTGAAACCCGCGTGCGAACGATTCGCCGGCGGCGTCACCCATCGCAAACCAGAACGGAGGAACCCCAAAGGCTTCGTTCATTCGCAGCACCAGCAGCACATTCAGGAGCGAAAAGAACGCAACGACGAGTCCCGTTACGAAGTACACGTCGTGCCACGGTGCTTCAAAGTGCGGCAGGATGTGCGTCCGATACACAAGAATCGAGGCTAAGGTAACGGAAGCCCCGATGCCGCTCAGCGCACCGTACTGGAAGGCATCAAAATCGTATGCCACCTTGAGGAAGTTCCCCCAGGCGGCATTCTGCACCAAAAACGCGTTTGCCAGCACCAAGAAGCACACGGGTTGCCACGTCGCACGCCGCTGCAGCATAAGCCAGATGCCTTTAGCTTGCTCTTCCAGTGGCATTGGCCCGCTCTCTTCCGGTTCGTAGAGGTATTTCAGCGCCGGCAGCACCGAAACCATGGGCACGACCGCGAGGAGTGCAAACTGCTGACCCATGGACGCCCCCCAGCCCCACTGCGACTTGTTACTCAGTGCTGCTCCCAGCCAGTAGCCTACCATCTCGCTAGCAAAGCGGCAAAGATACACCGTCGTCTGGAGATGAGACCCCTCTGGCTGGTTCTTCGCTTCCAGTTCTTCGTCCTCCTGTTGCTGTAGTTTCGCCTCCATGGACCTCTTCTTGGGGGACTTTTGCTGTATGCGCAACACGCGATGCGCCACCAAGGCGTCCGCCATCACGTCGGCCATGACAACGCCAACCGTAGCCCCCAGAAGTAGCAGCGTGAAGGACACGATCGTCAACGAGTCCGAGGCGCTGTAAATCGACAGCAACAAGTGGAAGAGGGAGGCGGTGACACACCCGAGGAACAGATAGGGCGTGAACCGTTGGCCGTGGATCGGGAACGCGTCCGGCAGCAGTCCGAAGAGCACCTTGAACGTCCAGGGCAGAGCACGCACCACTGCCACCGTACTGAGCTGAGCGTCGGAGGCGCCCAGCGTCCGTGGGAAATACTCGATGGTGGCTTGAGGGAAAGCGTACAGGAGACCCGTACTCATGTACGTGATGGGGATGGCCAGCGACTCGAGGCTCCAGACAGACCCAGAGTATTGCTCGGGCAGCAGAGTGGACAGCAGGAGGCCTTCGTCTTGGCTCGTGGTGCGTGTGCGCTTGATGTGGTCGCTCAGGGACACGTAACACGTCGAGTCGGACTCGCTCAGGGCCTCGTCGGGCGTGACGACGCCCGGATTGGCTGCCACTCGCTTCATGATGGAAATGTGCAGGGAGCAATGAGGATCCGGTGCCAATGGAGCTCGTCGCACCCTTTCGTGTCCCGTAACGTATCTTTCGATGGTCGAACGGTTACAGATGACGAAGACGTTTCTGGTGGTGAAAGTCCACGAGTTGAAGAGCTGCAATGTGGTGCAACCTTCTCGACGATACCTCAGTCGGCTTTTCAACCGTTACTGCGTATCAAAGTGATGCTCAAAGATGCCGTAGCCCCCTTAGCTAGTCAAGTGAGTGGCAGCGATAACATGGGCCTCGGACGCTGTTGCAAGCGAATTTGAGTGCCCTTCGGCTCTACAGACCCACACCTGCGAAGGTCAAGAGTCAAGTGGAACGTGGGCAAGCGGCTCAGAATCGGGTACGTTTAGCTCGACTCCGAATGAAAAGAGCAGCAGCAGCGGGTCTTCGGTAACAACCGCATCTTCCAAGAGCGGAGCAACGCCGCAAATGTCGTCTGCGGCTGCAGCAGCGTCCATCACTATGCTATCGACGCTCTTTCCTGTGTTTTTCTAGACGCCGAAAACTTTGACACGGGTACCAGACGAAGTCAACCACCGCTACAAGATCTTGAACCACAAATGAAGTTAGCACACTTGAATGTATTGCAGCTATCCTCGAGTGGCAGAGTATTGTGCACAATGTCTTGAATGCGCCACCTCGGCAACATTAAAGTCTGCTGGACGATTGAATCGCGTCTCGGAAACAGCACATCATCTTCTCGATGGCCCAATCCGGAGTTTCGGGCGTGACAGGAAGGTAGACCAAGCTGTCGTAGTAAATATTAAAGTGGAAGAAAGAGAGAAACGTCGTCAGTTCGCGTTGTGCATTTCCAGCTCTAAGCTTGTGTCGCAACGAACCTGGTCATGATGCTCTTGGCATGCACAGGATCGTGGACATGCCCAAGAGGACTGCGAACAACAGAGAGAGAGAGAGATTTCAGCGAAGTGAGAATTCACACCAGCTGGACAAAAAATAAAATACTTGAAGTATCTGTCATCGTACCTTGGGACGTATGTCAGCTGCGTTGCTCCAGAGGTGACGTCAAAGCCCTGAAGAGAGAACCAGCATCATCTGCCTTAGTAGCAGCTAAAACCAGTCATGCAATAATATTCCTACACATACATGTTTGTTCATGTAGTTGACAACATCATTCGGGGACGGCACACAAACAGGGAACAACCAGTAGTAATGCTTGTCAGCATGATGGCCCGGGATCTACAAAGCAGTGCACAAGCAAGACATTAGAATGACTCTCCGAACTATTAGTCATTGCTAGGTCTAGAAAGAAACCACTCGTACGGAGACGTTAGGAAGATCCTTGATGGCATCAGCCAACTGTTCGCTCTTCAATCTGGATTTTTCACGAAGCCAACAAACGCCGTCAGTATCGATCCAGCGCACGGCCTCACAACTTTACGAGCCCACATACTTTCTGAGAAGAACATACTGCTCGTCCATGCAGGTTAGACGGCGATGCATCAGCCCTAGTAGAGCCATCGATGGACGGTACTGGATCAGAGACACCAGCTCTCCGCCACTGAAGCCACGAATCGCTGACGTGATCACTTTATCGTGGTCCGCTAAGTAAATACAATTTGTTCAAATCAGTACACGATCGCTCCACGGCCAATTCAAACGAGCGAAGTCAAAAGAACAACGAGATACTTACCGCCAACTGCGCGACAGGCATGGAGGAACAGTCCGTAGAGTGCAGGTGTTGACATTCCGTGGAGCACACCGTACTTTACTAATCTCTTGAAGAAGAACATGTTCGTGCGGCACGGATACCTGCAACAAACACGAAAAAGCAAACTCCTGCTGTCACACAACACTGAACTATCTCTCGAGCTTCCACCACTCGGCCTACCTTCTTTCGCGTCGACGCATCTCGTCCAGCACAGAAGCGTTCTTCACATGGATAACCGCTCCGCCAAACGACGTCGCCGTCTTGATCGTGCCAAAACTGAACATCGACACATCCGCACGGCTCTCGCCCGTGTACTGCAGTCCCATGAACGCCTGCGCGCAGTCCTCCATAAGCAGCAGATTGTTACTGCGTGCAACCTCCAGCGCTTCATCCAGCGGGAACCGCGAGCCGAAGATGTGCGCGATCAGCATCATCCTCGTTTTCTACATCAGAAACCCCACAATCAGCTCCTCCATTCTTCCCCTCTTTTACTCCACGAATCCTCCGTCCTCACCTCCGTGACAGCTTTCTTCAGCAGTTCCACATCCACCGCCAACGTCTCCGGGTCCAGATCCACCGGCACGGGCACCAGTCCATGGTACCGCAGCACGTAGAGCATGTCGGGGATGGTGATGGCACTGCAGAGCACCTCGCTCCCCGCCGGTAGCTTGAGCGTCTGCAACAGCAGGTCGAACCCCGTCCTGCCCACCGAAAATTAGCTTGGAAACCTCCAAATTAGCAGCAAAACGGAGCTCGTTGCTCACCGGATGGAGAGCGTGACCATCGCGTGGCCGCTGGGGTCCCACAGACTCGAGATTTTCTGCTCGTACTCCTGTCGCTGGCGTTCCCCAAGCTGCAGGCACGCGGCCAGACCCGCGCCAATGTCCCGGTACGTCACGTCCAGCTTCTTGCGCGGGAAAATGGCCCATGGAGCGGACGCTGACAGCGGCTCCAGTTGGCCTGAGGGAAATGACACACGGTATCAGATAAATGTTGATACCATTTTTAGTTTAGTTTTTTAGGAGAGAGGGGATGCACGTGACGGTGGATATGCAGACGCACCGAAAGGTTTGAGACGCGCTGGGGGGGACGAGGCGCCTTTGCTGCTCATGGCAGACGGAGTCTCGCTTGCTCTCTCTCTTGCGGGCTCGCGGGGTCGTTCGTCGACTGACGACTAAGGTGAACTGACGTGTTTGTTTTTTGCGACGTTAGCGAGGCGATTTAACACGTATCCGATAGGTTAGACACGTTAGAAACGTGGTCGACACATCAAGTCGACTGCAGCATCGAACTCTTGGAGGTAGTGTACTTGTGTGTGGATGGAGGGCATTCCACCTGCTTGGGAATCTTAGAGCGTCATCACGTGGTCTACGTTTTAGCTTAGACGGCTTCCGTCGCATGTGTGCTGTCGTTGAGGGGGTGTTGGAGCATTTGGTGATATACTGCTCATTGAGCAGTGCTCAGCGCTGCTCCCACTTCCGACGTGACCCAACGACAGCATCTTCGACAAGAAGGACAGTCGCGATTTTCTTGTTGGAGGGGCGTCCTCGCGGTCTATTAACGTACATGTATAGATAGTTAACGTACATGATCAGCTAGCTACCCATCCACTAGCTGACAAAAGCGCTGTTTTGCTGGTCACGCTCGTCTCCGTGAGCGTGCAGAGCACCACAGTCCCCATCCCATGAGGGGGCTACAAGATGTTCGACGCGCAGCAAGCAAGAGGGACAATTGATAACAAACTTCAACCTCGGGGAGCACGGTTCGCTCTGGCTTGAATGCACTCATGCTGGTCTCGCCGGAGGTGTTAACAGCTTTGTACTGAGCCGAGAGGTTGTAATAGTTGGGCGTTGGCACGTATTCACACTTGACGGTATCGTGGTCGCAGGTTTCCGGTTGAAAGTAGCCCAGCCCGAAACTCCCGGTATCGTAGCTTGTAAACGGATAAGCGGTCTTCGCGTTGGTGCGCTCAGTCGAGTACTCAAAGGCATACCCTCCCGAAAAGACCTGGCGAAAGCCGGACGAGTAGAGCCAAGCTGCCTGGCGCCACGTGCGCTGCGCTTCCTCCTCGCCCACCTTGGGGAAGCTCCGGTCTAGACATCCATACTCCGTGAGCATGATAGGGACCGTCATCCCATACGCCACGAAGTCCTTCTGCAGTTGATTGAAACCCGGAGCGCCTGTGAGGTCCGTCACCGAGCCATCACAATACTGGTACGCATTAATTCCATACCACTCGACGTTTTCATATTCGTCCGTGGCATCTGTGCGGCAAGTGTAGTACTTGGCATTGACTTCGCGGTTGTTGTTCCTTGTATCTCGATCGGATGTTACCACACCGACAGGAATGTTGCGGATACTTGGACACTCGGCAATGAAGGTAGCATGTCACGAACAAACTTTTTCTGGCTTTACGGACGCATCTCCTTCCACAACATGGTTCACCTCGTTTCCGGCACTGAATCCCTGTCGGTTGGTTATACGCAACAAGCACATTCAAATTAGTACAAAGTATTCCCTCATCCATCTAAACATGTACATGTAGATACATACCAGCACATTGTCGTACTTGGCAAAGGCGAGGATAATCATCTCGCCGCGCGATCTGAGAGTGGTGGAGTAGCACGCCGGATACGGATCCTTGCTAACCGCGCAGCTCTCGCAACTAGCGGCAAGGTCAATAAGGGCATACATGCCCTTCGCGCGCAGTGCACACATGATTTTGTCGTGAGACTTGGACGGGTCCACGCGTACAGCCGAATAGCATTGGCGCCCGTTGCAGCCAAAAAGTCGATATCGTCCTTCCAGACATGGTAGAAGTCGTCCGTGAAAAAGTCAATGTTGTTTTCGTCCAGCTTACCAGCATTCGGGCGAGGGTAGTAGTCGATGCCCTTCACGGCGAAAGGTTCACCCGTCTTGGCGTCGAACATCTTGTAGCCCTCGATCGTGATTGTAGCCGTGAACGTTGGTGGCAGCAACAGCAGCAAACAGGGCTGCAAGAATCACTGAGAGCTTCATCCTGACGGACTGGCGACTTCTTCTGCGTGATCGAAGCGCCTTTGAAAACTGACGCTGTGCATGCACCCATAGCAAACTAGCTCAATCGCATTTTCGATGGTGTACAGCCCCCATGGCAAAAGTGATCGAAGAAAACCCAATCGCATTTTTGCCACCTATTTTCGCAACCTGGACAAGTGAAAGGTAAAGTATCTGAAAATGCAAATTCCCTGACCTCTCTTACCCAGTTCTCGCTCTATTTGCTTTGTTTGTTACTGCAACGATGCAAATGCTCTTGAGACGGCTTGGTTTGGCGTTACACTTCTTCTGCCAGATTTTGCATCGTCGCAAAGGTACACTTTTGCTGGATGCTTCGAGCCTGTTTTCATAATGTCAGAGCTTCTTAGAAAAGAGCGCTCCAAATTGCTGAGAGCAAAGTGACGGATACAACTGAGGCTGCGAGCGAGAACTGGCGACTCGCTCCGCTTTTGGAGGCTGTGGTACTGATCGAAGATGAACCACTGCTGCTGCCACTGCCAGTGTCACTAGTGCCCGATCCAGAGTCGCTTACCCACGTGCCACTCGAGGTCTGCCCAGGGCAGGTATACGCTTGGACGTCTGTCGGGCACGCCAAGCTGGCATGGTCGTCTGCGGCCCACTTGATTTCAGCTAGCTTCGGGAAACCAGTTGGGCAGGTGGGGAAGGTGGTTCGATCAGACGTGAACGAGCTCATACTGATTTCGCCAGAAATATTGACAGCGTTGTACTGCGTTGCCAAGCTGTTGTAGTTGGGCATCGTCACGTATGAGCACGCTGTCCCATTGTGGTTGCAGTTTTCGGGACTGAAGTATCCGAGTCCGTAGTTTCCCGCATCATAACTTTTAAAGGGAAAAGCAGCCACCACGTTCACTTTTTCAGTCGAATACTCAAAAGCGAAGCCTCCGGAAAAGACCTTGCGGAAATCGGACGAGAAGAGCCAGCCAGCCTGGCGCCATGGGCGCTGGGCTTCGTACCCACTCAGTGTCGGAAAACTTGGGTTGGGGCAGCCAAACTCCGTCAGCATGACGGGGATCGTCATTCCGAACGACAAGAAGTCCGACTGGAGTTTCTTGAACCCAGCAGCGTCTTTCAGTTCCGTCACGGAGTTGTCGCAGTACTGGTACGCGTTGAGCCCATACCACTCCGCATTCTCGTACTTGTCGTTCGCATCCGTGCGGCAGTTGTAGTACTTGGCGCTGAGCTCTCGGTTGTTTTTTGCTGCGTCTGGATCAGCAGCCACAACACCAACGGGAACCTTGCGGATCGTTTTGCAAGCTCCGATGAAGGCACGCAGGTCACGGATGAACTTCTTCTGGCACGGGGCATTGATCGAGGCGTCTGTTGGGACCTCATTGTTGACCTCATTCCCAGCACTGAAGGCCTGCGTACAAGTGAGTTTTTTTTAGGTCAGTACGTGAAAGCAGATTGTGCCTTCAATTTTGCCAATAATCAAACGTACCAGCACGTTGTCGTACTTGGCAAACGTTTTGATGATATATTCACCTCGGCTTTTGAGGTCAGGGTGGTAACAAGTTGGGTATGCGTCCTTGGATATCGCGCAGTTTGTACAACTACAATTGAACACCACGAACCCGTTAACCATCTGCAACGACAATGGTACAGATAGCTGAACAAGAATGGCTTACCTGGCCGCGAGATCGATGAGCGCGTACATGCCCTTCGCGCGCAGTGCACACATGAACTTGTCGTGAGACTTGGACGGGTCCACGGCGTACAGCCGAACAGCATTGGCTCCCGTTGCAGCCAAAAAGTCGATATCGTCCTTCCAGACATGGTAGAAGTCGTCCGTGAAAAAGTCAATGTTGTTTTCGTCCAGCTTACCAGCATTCGGGCGAGGGTAGTAGTCGATGCCCTTCACGGCGAAAGGTTCACCCGTCTTGGCGTCGAACATCTTGTAGCCCTTGATCGTGATTGGGTTCGTGTAGCCGTGAACGTTGGTGGCAGCAAAAGCAGCAAACAGGGCTGCAAGAGTCACTGAGAGCTTCATCCTGACAGACTGGCGACTACTGGTGCGTGATCGAAGCGCTTTTCAACAATGACGAGGGGAATTGGCGAAGTGCTGCTGGTAGCTAGCTTGGTCTCAAAGGTTTGCCTATTTCCGCCTGGAAGTTCTATTGCCATCAAGTGTATTCTTGCCCAACGGATTCCGATTCTCTTGAAGAAGGCTGCTTAAAATATATAGCTGTCGTAACTATCTATCATCGCTCACTTTTTCAACCAAGACGCGGCTAATTCCAGCTCTAATATACTTACCCAACGTCTTAGATCAGAATACCAACAAGGGCTACGACCATGACAGCTATCGCAACGGACCGGGTCATAGTCGAGGACGTCGAGCTTGTGTTGCCACCGCTATCCGTAGTGCCCGTTCCCGACTTTGCCGTAGATGAACTTCCAACCGTCTCTGTATTTTCGGAAGTCATCGACGATGCTGTCGAACTGGAACCCGCATCGCTAGCCCAGTCGCCACTCGGTTCCTGGTTCGGGCACTCGTACTGCTGGGCAGTAGACGGGCAAGTCAAACTGTCGACACTGTCCGCCTCCCACGTGACATCAGCAAGAGCCGCAAAGCCATCCGGACAGGACGGCAATGTGGTTCTTTTCGGGGTGAAGTCGTCCTTCTTGCTCTCACCCGAGACGTCGGTAGCATTGTACTGCTTGGCGAGGTCGTCGAAGTTCGGCATGGGGTTGTAGACGCACGGCACTGACTCGTGGTCGCAGTCCTCCGGCGAGAAGTAGCCCAGTCCGTAGTTCTGCGCCCCGTAGCTCGTGAACGGGTAGGGCGATGCATCCTGAGCATTGGCGTCCTCCGTCGAGTACTCGAAGGCAAACCCTCCCGCAAACACGTCGCGGAACGTCGAGTCGAACAGCCACCCAGCCTGAAGCCACGTGCGCTGCGCTTCATACCCGTCGACGGTCGGGAAGCTCGGGTTCACGCATCCGAACTCCGTGAGCATGACGGGGATCGTCAGGTCATAGGACGCAAAGTCCGTCAAGAGCTTTTCAAAGCCCCCAGACGCCGCCAACTCCGTAATGGTCGCATCACAGTACTGATATGTATTTAGTCCGTACCATTCCGCGTTTTCGTACTCGTCACTCGAGTCCGTTCTGCAGTTGTAGTACTTGGAGTTCATCTCTCGGTTGTTGTTCGTCGTGTCCGGGTCGGCCATGACGACGCCCACGGGGATGTCACGGAAACTGGAGCATCCTCCGAGGAACGCCCTCATGTCCCTGATGAATTTCTTCTGGCACGGGGCATTGGTCCACGCATCGTCCACGATGTTGTTCACTTCATTGCCGGCACTGAACGCCAACACGTTGTCGTACTGAGCAAACTCCGAGATGATCTGCTCCCCTCGAGTCTTGAGAGCACTCGGGTAGCACGTCGGGTACTCGTCAATTGTGATGGAGCAGTTCTCACAACTGGCGCCCAGGTCCACGAGCGCGTACAGGCCCTTGGCACGCAGCGCACACATGAAGAGGTCGTGCGACTTGGACGGGTCCACGGCGTACACGCGGACGGCGTTGGCGCCGGACTCCGCGAGGTACTCGACGTCCGGACGCCAGATGTTCTCGTTGTCGTCCGTGAACAAGTCGAGATTGTTGGCGTCCAGGTCCCCCGTGTTGGGGCGCGGGTAGTAGTCGATCCCTTTGACGGCGAAGGCGTCGCCCGTCTTGGCGTCGAACGTCTTGTAGCCCTTGATGGTGATGGGGTTCGTGTAGCTCTGTGCCGTTTGGGCCAATGCGGCAATTGCCAGTGACAAAATGGCAACGTGCTGCATGGTTGGCGGTGAAAGGTATTCGCCTCGGGCTTAACGAAAGTGTGGGGCAGGATGCGAATCGAGGAATGACTTGAGTGTTCGAAATGGTCGTTGGGTGCCCTACACGCCTTACAAACGCCAAGTCAGACGAGTTCAGCGCCTCTTGTCGGATGTCTGATCGACTTGAACTGCCCCCCGATTATTTTTCATGTCCACCGTATCGCCTGATATCTCTCGGAAGACACTTCAAACAAGACACGCTCTCTACAAAGGATTTGTTTGATCCGGAAGTGTGATAGTTACATGTAGACTGCAACTTGCTCTACCGGAAGACCTTTTGGCTGTCTTCGCATGATGGCCGATGGCGCTTGACCGCAGCCTTCGTCGTCAACCATCGCGCTGAAGTGCTGACGGATTCCGCTGGCTGCGAAATGGGCAGACGGCAAGGGCAATTCGACGTTACTCACGAGTGCACAACACGCTGCGAAGAGGTAATACACGGTGCATTTGCACCAACATGGTAAACAGTAACACATTGGCAAAGGCAAAAGCGTTGACATTTCTTGATAAAACGTACATATAGAATACAATCTCGTTGCAGCATGTTTATTGTCTATCGGCTACCCTCGCCGACCAGCGTTCGCTGCGAGTTTAGTTCGTCTACCGCTCTTGATACTTTTCGACGCACGGTGGGGTCTACAGAAGCGTGGCGATCGCGGAGCCCACCAGGAGCGCCGAGACCACCGTCATGCTCGCGACCGAGGCGTCCGACGAGTCGCCGCTGCTCTCGGCGGTGCCGCCGCTGGCTGCGCTCGAGGTGGTGCCCGCGTAGCTGGTCCAGTCGCTGGCCGTCTGGCCCGAGCACTCGTAGTTGAGCGTCGAGGACGGACACGACGCGTCCTCGACGCTGTCCGACTCCCACGTGGAGTCCGCAAGCGCGGAGAAGCCCGACGGGCAGTCCGGGGGGGTCGAGCGGTCCGAATCGGCTGTGAAGGCATCGTACGAGGACTCGGACGAGAAGTCCGTGCCGTTGTACTGGGTCGAGAGGTTGTAGAAGTTGGGCATCGGGACGTACGTGCACATGGTGTCGATCCAGTCGCAGTCCTCGGGCGAGTAGTAGCCGAGACCGTAGTTCTGCGCGCCGTACGACGTGAACGGGTAGGCCGACGCGGACGAGCCCGAGCCGTCCGAGTTGGCCAGCTCGGTAGCGTACTCGAACACGAAGCCGCCCGAGAAGACCTCACGGAAGCTGTCGCCAAGCAGCCAGCCGGCCTGGAGCCACGTACGCTGCGCCTCGTACTTGCCGACCGTGGGGAAGCTCGGGTTCACGCAACCGTACTCGGTCAGCATGACCGGGATGGACATGCTGTAGTTCGCAAAGTTCGTGAGCAGCTCCGAGAATCCGTCGGCGTCGGCCAGCTTTGTCACGTCACCATCGCAGTACTGGTACGTGTTGAGGCCGTACCACTCGGCGTTCTCGTACTGGTCGGTCGAGTCCGAGCGGCAGTTGTAGTACTGGGCGTTCAGCTCGCGGTTGTTGTTTGTGGTGTCCGGGTCGGCCATGACGACGCCCACGGGGACGCTACGCATGGTGGACGAGCAGCCGCCGATGAAGGCGCGCATGTCACGGATGAACTTCTTCTGGCACGGCGCGTTGGTGCTGGCATCGGTGACGAGGTTGTTGACCTCGTTGCCGGCGCTGAAGCCCAGCGTGTTGTCGTACTGAGCGAACTCGGTGATGATCTGCTGGCCGCGGGTCTTGAGCGTGCCCGGGTAGCAGGCCGGGTACTCGTCCACCGTGATGGAGCAGTTCTCGCAGCTGGCGCCCAGGTCCACGAGCGCGTACATGCCGTACTTGCGCAGCTCGCACATGAAGTCGTCGTGCGACTGGGACGGGTCCACGGCGTACAGCCGCACGGCGTTGGCGCCCGCCTCAGACAGATACGCGATGTCGTCCTTCCAGATGGAGCTGTTGGCGTCCGAGAAGAAGTCGTAGTTGTTGATGTCGAGCTCGCCCGTGTTGGGGCGCGGGTAGTAGTCCACGCCCTTGACGGCGAAGTACTCGCCCGTGTTCGAGTCGAACATTTTGTAGTTCTTGATCACGATGGGGTTCGTGTAGGCGCTGATGGACGTCGCCGCCAGGGCCGCCACGGTCGCGCACAGCTTGGCGAACTGCATGCTGCTGTTTGTCAACCTCTGAAGTCCGCTGCGACGAGTGACCGACCTGGAACGCCAAGAGAGCTGTGGAATCTGCCGGGTTATGGGCAAATTGGGGAATGAGGCATGCCTTGAGCCGAGCCAAGTCTCCTCCTCTACCGGAGGCCATCGCCGATCGCGTTGGACTCGACCTTTCTTGGCGCATGGCGCTCCGTGTGATCCTTGCGCCAGCTGGCCAATAACCAGCGTGCCGGGGCGATCAATCTCAGGCCGTGTCCATTTGCTGGACCCGATGGATTTTCAGCAGCGCCGCCTCCGGCTACTTGAGAGTCTCAAGCTGAGACCAAGCACCAAGTCCTCCACTTGACGAGCCATCCCACCGTTGCAGTGCCGACAACGCGACGCCAGTTGTTCATCCGAAGCCATTACAGTAGTCGCCGCATTCGCTGCATCTTGATTTGCGACTCGATCTTGGCGGCGCCGTGCCGGTGCCAAATGTCCGCAGCTGACGCTTCTCACACCGTCCGCGGACCTCATTGCAGGCCGTCGTTGCACACGATAGTAATGCAGCGACAGAGTGCGTCGGAATCCGCGCGACGGACCTTCGCGCCGATCAACCGCCATCCGCTTCGCGCGGTCGTAAAGACTCGTTGGGCACGCGACGCCATGGCCGCTATCCTGCCGATCTGCGGATTTTTTTTTTGCCGTGTTACCGGTAGGCAAGCAACAGGCATAATACGGTCGCCGTTGCGTGATCACCACGCGGAGTCCTCGACCGATGACTACAACACGCCTGGTGTCGAGCATCAAAATCCGATCCTTCATCCACGAGTCACACGGGTGACACCACTGCATTAATCGCGCGCAAATCCTCCTTGGTCAGTCGGATTGAGATGTGTGCTGCCGGGCCCTGGCCGTTAGCAATTGCAGGACAGCCGAGGGCTTTACGTGATCGCTCCTCTCGCAGGTGAAAAGCTCGCTTGTTGGCTTCAAGTTTGCTTGTCAAGTCTACTTTTGCAATTTTCGAATACTTGGAAGGGTGTGGTCCACACCGCCCAAGATTCGAGCGAGGGGCCGCAACAGAAACCTCGCGCATTCCAGCTCGCTCGATCTCCGCCCTTCGTGCCGCGCTTCTCGCCCGCATCACTCGCAAGATCGACTTCCGAGCAGCGATATCACTTAGCTAAGATGACGGTGCGTGCATTGCCGGCTCCCCTGCTCTCCAACGCTCTTTTGTTTCAAAGATATAGACTTGTGAAAATAGATGGTACAGTGGTGTTGTGGATACTAACTTCAAGTGGTTTTACTGCTGCTCGTGGCCTTGGTTGCTCGGCAGGTGTCGCCTACCAAGACTAAGGAGACTGTGGAAAAGCCCGTGAGCGCCAAGGTTCCTACAGATGAAGTGAATCATACCCCGGAACACGCCAAGGACCAGGACAGCGTCGCCAAGAGCGACGAGGACAGCGCCGGCGCTGACGACGAGCAGGAGGACTCGGTGGAGGAAACAGAGGATGATGCAGCTAATGAGAAGGACGACGAGGAAGAAGGGGACGGGGGAGAGCAAGAAGAGGAAGTGGGACTGTCGTATCTGTACACAAACTTCGAGGACGACGAGAACGACGAAGACTTTAGGGTGGACGCCACAGCTCAAAGCGATAACGAGGAGGACGAAGAGGAGGATGACGATGGCGATCAGGTCACAGCGGACGATGAGGAGAACGATGGCGACGCTGATAACGATTTCGACGAGAATGAGAAGGACGAGGGCGGAGATGGCGAGAATGGTGCAGCAGGGGATGTTGATGAAGTGGGGGAGAGCGAGGAAGAAGCTGAAGGTGAAGAGGAGGAGGAGGAAGATGGCCCGCCAGGTGCGTTGGCGTTGATGCGCCTGTATCCTGTTTACTGCTGCAATAACTAACCTCATGGTGCTTGCGTACGTACAGCCAAGAAACAAAAGAACTAACCGCTCCTGGTAAAGTAGTTTGTAAGAAATAGTGAGTGGGCTGGTGCATGGCGAGGGCAGGCGAACCTCAGAGCGAGCAAGAGGGGGTCCGCCTGGCGTTGGCTTCTACGCGCTAGCAAAGCCCCTAAAAACGGCAAAAAGGGAAATGTAGAGCTTCGAAAGACCTGCGCTCACGCAGACGTCCTCATTCATCTCAACCCGTTTCACCCTGTCCTATAGTGGTCGGGAGTTTGCTTTCGTTTGCATGCCTTGCTGTTTTACCAGCTGAAAACAGTCTGAAAGCTTCCCTTTCGGTATTCCAGAACGAGTTGAGGACACCAAAGACGTGGTAACGTTACCAGGCATATCAAACAAAAAAACAAGATTCGCGTGGTTGGTTCTCTAGATTATCTCACTTATCGGTCTATGCACTCCCAGTGAAATGCATTTGCATTCCCCATTCGACTCGAGACGCCCAACGTTCAATTTATCCGACCATGGTGCGCTTGCGTCCACGAAGACGCACTTGAGAGAGCTTCTGGAAGATCGCGTCGGAGCGGCGGGATTTCGCTCGGTACGCGCGCAGCACCTCCTCAACCTGTCAACCAACAGCCACGTATAACAGTTAGCTGTTTATTCAACCACCAAGCTTAGGAAACCTTGGCACACGTACCAAGAGTTCCGAGTTGAAGTGCGTGCTGGCAAACGCGCGCTCCATCACGTAGAGGTCGACGGCCTTGTCCTCCGGCAGCGGCTGCGAGTTAGCCAGACCGAAGTCAATCATCGTCTGCACAAATGAAACAACACTACTACTTAGCTGCATACTCTTATGAAGACAAAACACACACACACGCTCGCCCCGTACCACGTCTGTCGCATCGTCGCTGCTCAGCATCATGTTGGAGGTCGTCAGATCTCCGTGGACGATATCGGCGTCGTGCATCTTGGCGATGGCTTCACCAATGTGGTAGGCCTTCTTCAGCGCCTTGTCACCATATTTGGGGTCTGCTCCACCATCAGCAATACAAAGCAATATCATCAGGCCCTGTAGATCTCTCTCTATTGTAGCTGCATCATCAAAGGGCCTCGTACCGAGCTTGTAGGCTCGTCGCAGGAAGTCTTTCAGACTGCCGCCCAGCACCTTCTCCAGGTACAGGCGGCTCTTGTCTTCGTCCACCAGGAAGATGGCGGGCGTGAGGACCCCAGCGCGACGACACTTGAGGATGCAGCGAGCCTCCTGCACCAGGCGACGGTGCGAGAGCTTCTTGTCCAGCACGGGCAGTCGGTAGCTCTTCTTGACGCGCTCCTTGACGACGCACGGGCGGCCGGCGAAGTCCGTCTCGAACACTTTCTGTTGGGTATAATGAATATACACGCGTTAGTGGGGTCCAAGGTGCAATGCCGCAGTCGGGCGGCCCCTTACCGCCTCGGCGCCCTGACTGATGAGCTGCCACTCGGTCTCCGCCATCACGATCGTGGAAGCTGTTGGCGAGAGCGCTTTTGAACTGTTTTCAACCAATCAAAACGAGTATATTTGTAAAAAGGGAGGATTGGTTGAAACGAATTGGGTACGTAGCCATGTTTCTATTTATGGGTACATATAGTTGCCTTTCACAAAAATGGGTACTGGAACTTGCACTCGACCTCGCGGCTTTCGTCGCGTCTACTTCTCTTGGGTGCAAAGGCGGAGACGTTCAAACGGCTCTTGCGTCGAACCCAGGCAATTATTTCGTCACGGTTGGTGTGCCGTGCGCGGCGCATTGCCAGTCGCGGCCATGATCGGGGATCACCAGTTCCATACGGTCTCGGAGGATAAGCAGTCTGATGTGTTGCCCTTGATTACTACATGTACCGCTGCGACTTCAAGCGTTGGGACTTTCTTTGACTACGCAATATCGCTGTTCGCTGTGACTTTCACTTCGGTTTTTCCTCCGAGACGGTCAGCTCGCAGCGCGGCATCGATTCGGTGCTTCTCTCCGCCTACCATGACACCATCGCGGTATTCTCCATTCCAGTTGCTCATCTGGAGCTTCGTTCTTCTCACACTTGGGGCTAGTGGCGTCGTCGGAGAAGCGGAGGTGGTCGAGGTCGACATCGACGATGACGTTGGCCGGAATGTGGTGGAAATCGTCCAGGCACGCGGGTACTTCGTCGAAACGCACAAGGTCACCACTGCAGACGACTACGTTTTGACCATGTACCGCCTGCCCAAGACGTACGCAGAGAGCCAAGCGGGGGCTGAGCCTGCCGCCGCCAAGCCAGTCGTCTTACTGCAGCACGGTCTCGTTGACAGCAGCTTCACGTTCGTGTGCAACTTCCGCAACCAAAGTCTGGCTTTCGTGTTGGCGGATGCAGGGTACGATGTCTGGCTTGGCAATAACCGAGGAGCGACATGGTCCAGAGAGCACTTGACCTACACGGACGACGACGACGAGTTCTGGGAGTTCAGCTGGGAAGACATGGGCAAGTATGACCTTCCAGCGGAGATCAAGTACGCGCTGAAGAAGACGGGGAGCTCAACCTTGAGCTATGTGGCCCATTCAGAAGGAACCACGCAGGCATTTGCCGGGTTCTCCCTCGATCAGGAACTCGCGAAAAAGGTGTCGTACTTTGCAGCGCTATCGCCGGTTGCTTGGACTGGCCACCTGACAGCAACAATCTTCAAGGGGATGGCAACGTTGCACCTCGAGAAATGGTTTCAGGCGTTTGGCATCTCCGAGTTTTCCTCCAAGAGCACGTTCCTTCAGGAAATGCTCGGCGGCTTTGCCTGCACGATAGCCGAAGAACTCTGCAACTCAGCGATCGCCCTTGTTGCTGGTCCATCCGTCAGCACGAATACGTCGCGGATACCAGTTTACATTTCGCAAACGCCGGCGGGTACCTCGGTCAAGAATATGGCGCACTACGCACAGAGTATCCGTGACAACACGTTTGCACCGTACGATTACGGCTGCAAGTGCAAGCGGGATTCAGATATTGACGAATGCCCCGAGTCCAAGTGCGAGAACAAGAAAGTGTACGGCAGCTTCGACCCGCCCACTTTCCCTGTGGAGAAAATGGTGTACCCCCGAACAGGTTTATACATTGGATCTGTAGACACCATCGCGACAGCAACGGACATCGAGCAACTCCGCGATGCGCTTCCGTCGAGTACCATCGTGCACGAACTTGTAGTTAAGGAGTACAGCCACTTGGATCTGACATGGGCGTACAACGCCAACGAAAAGATGTACCAGGACTTGCTCGCTCAGCTTGACAAATACGAGGGGGTTGCCTATACAGACATCCCCAAACCAACCGAGTCAAGTGGTAGCAGCACCTCAGCTGGTACGACCGAGTCCAGGACGTCGTTTTCATTCCGCCAACTAGATTAGATAATCTGGCCAATAACGTCACCTCCATAGCCTAAATAGATTGCATACGAGCTGGAAATCGCACTGTAAAAAAAAAACAAGAAGTGCGAGCACGAAATAATGACTTCCCATGCTGTAAAAATACCTATGCGTGCACCTCGAAAAATAGCAACGTGGTTGCATTCAGCAGCTCACTTTGTCGCCTTTCCTGTTCTCGACACGACCAAACTCGTCCCACCCTCAGCCATGAAGCCGAACCAAGTAGCCGACGCACCTCCAGGATCTGTACCTGCTGACCTCGAGCGTGGCTGGGTAGGGCAAGAATCCGCGCAAGTGCACGGCAATGGAGGTGCCCAGCAGTACGCGAGCGTCGTGCCCTTCTCGGACGACACGCCGCCAATGATGGGAGGCTGGTTGGTTGGTCTCTGCGACTGCTGCACCGACCTCATTCCCAACTGCTGCATGGTGACGTTCTGCCCGTGCATCTCGTTGGCGCAAATTGCCAAGCGTCTGGGCGTCAGCTCGTACTGCTGCGGATTGTGCCTGAGCTTCCTCTTCGGCTGCTTCTTGGCGGCATGTTTGCCACTCTGGATTTGCCACCTGCGCTCGGTAACGCGACGGAGGTTCCGGATCCCAGGAAATTGCTGTGGAGACTACTGCGAGGCGTTCTGCTGCCCATGCTGCGCGATTGCTCAAATGGCGACTCGAACCGGAAGTTACACGCCGGGTAGCTGTAGTTTTGGTTCCCGCGACACGCTACCGCCGTACAAGCAGGTGTAGCTAGCTGCAACGCCGCAGTCGACTTCGCCAAACTTCTCTGGTTATGAGAGAAACGACGTGAACAATAAATAAAACGACAGCAAAAAGCTTGACATTTCCTCATTGGTTTGCCACGTCAGGAGGAGTGACCTACAGGCCCCACCTACTCAGTATCCTTGTCCTTCGTACAGCTGGATCTGCGCGATGAGGTCGTCGTAGACGTTTCCGTGAGCGTTGGATCCCCACGTGAAGTCGATGTGGCCGAAGTCGATGGTGTTGTCGTAGACGACCGTGGCATCCGGCAATCCAGCACGTAACTTGTTGATGTCGGTGTCCGTGGCCAGAGTATCTTGGGCGCCGTTGTAGAAGCCCGTACGCGGGTACACCATGTCCTCGATGGGGAATGCCGGTGGGTCAAATCTGCCGTACTTGGCCTTGTTCTCGCAGATCAAGATCGAGCACAAGCCAATTACTAAGATGCGGAGGCAGCTGCATCCGTAGTCGTACGAAGCAAATGTGTCGTCACGGATCCCTTGAGCGTAGTGGGCCATGTTCTTCACGGAACTACCGGCAGGGGTTTGAGTGACGTACACATGCACTCGCGAGGCGTTGATGTTGTCGGAGGGGCCACCGATGAGATCGATGAAGCCGTCGCACACGACGTCAGCCCAGGCGCAAGCGTACTTGCCCAGAATGCCTTCAAGAAGGGGATTGTTCGGGCTGAACTCGTTCACACCGAAGACCTGGAACCACGTGTCCACGTACGTCTCGGCCATTGTCACGAGGATCGGCGACGTCGCAGCTCCAGTCCAAGCCACCGGTGCGAATGCTCCGAAGTAGGACACCACCTTGGCCAGCTCCTGGTTGTTGGAAAACCCGACGAACGCTTGGGTCGTCCCCTCGGAGTGCCCGATGTAGCTAAGCATGGGTCGCCCCAACACGCTCAGCGCGCAGTTGATCATGGCCGGCAGGTCGTACTTGCCCATGTCTTCCCACGTGAAGTCCCAGAATTCATCGTCGTCCGTGGTGTAGTCCAAGTGCTCCTTGGACCACGTGTTTCCTCGGTTGTTGCCCAGCCAGACGTCGTAGCCGAGGTCAGCGAGGATGAAGGCCAAACTTTGGTTGCGGTAGTTGAGGACCCACGTGTACGAGCTGTCCAGGAGACCGTGCTGCATGTAGACCACCGGCTTGTTGGCGGCGGCAGCAGCGGAGCCCGATTGGCTTTCAGCGTAGCTCTTGGGGATACGGTGCATCGTGAGCACGAAGCGGTCGGCAGTTGTGACCTTGTGCGTCTCGACCACGTAGCCCCGGGCTTGGATGATTTGCGTGGTGTTGAGGCCAGCGTCCGGGTCAACGGCGGCCTCCTCCTTGGCTTGAACGACCGACGTCGAGTGCAAGACGACAATTACGCCGACCAGCACCAACAGGACCGTCCCGAAGCGCTTCGGCAGCATGCTTGTTGAAGTCTTGGGCTGATGGTTCTTGGGTCTTCAGCAGGAGAGCGCAAATGGGAGAATGAAGCAAGACACCGAACAACCAAAGCGTTTTGGGGGCCCGTGCGCTGGTGGCGGATTAGAATTTCGTTCGAGCTTAGAAGGATGTGGCACCCGCCGCTGCGGACCAGCCTGCGTAGCACTTCGACTAGAAAAACCTTCATTGAAGTGGGCAAAGCTCCATCGAAATTCAACAGGATAACGTGACGCGCTCGCTAGAGGCTTGGGCAGCCACATTCAAGGTGTGTTTATCCATGGCAGTGGCAGTTCCTGGTCTGCTGGCGCCGGACTAAACAACGGCAACGGCTCCAAGTTGAAGTTGACAGTTACCAAGCTCACCGAAATCGAGCACGAAGCCAACCGACGTTCAATCAACAAAGTGCAAACGCTGTTTGTTCATGCAGAAGACCACAACTTAGTTCCTAACTTCACTGTACTCACGTGTGTGTGTGGTTTTTATTTTTATTAGTGCGTACAACAAACAGGTTTATGTTTGCTGTCCACCTCAGCACTAGTAGCCGACGTCCACGTACTTGGCAATCTGGGTGAGCAGGTCTTGGTAGATGAGCGCGTTGGCGTTGTAGCCCCAAGTGAAGTCCAGGTGGTTATACTCGACGCTTTGGTCGGTGAGAATCGTCGCACTCGCCAGGCCGGCGCGAAGTTGAGCAATGTCCGTGCTGGTGGCCAGCCAGTCGTCGGAGCCCGTGTAGAGCCCCATGCGCGGGTACGTCACGGCTCCGAGGTCGAAGTCGGGCGGCTCGAACGCTCCGTACACCGCCTTGTTCTTGCAGATGAGCTTCGAGCACAAGGCCAACCCCAGGGCCTGCACACAGCTGCAGCCGTAGTCGTAGTACCGGTACGTGTTGTCTCGAATGCCCTGCGCGAAGTGCGCCATGTTCTTCACGGACGTCCCCGCTGGTGTCTGCGAGATGTACACTTGCAAGCGCGTGGCGTTGACGTTGTCCGAGGGCCCCGTGAGAGCGTTGATGATCGAGTCGCAGGCCTCGTCGATGAATGCGCACGCGTACTTGGCCAAGATGCCCTGGATCAGCCAGTTCGTCTCCCAGAAGGCGCCAACCCCAAGGATCGTGAACAGGACGTCCAGGTACGAGTTGGCCATGAGCTTGAACACGGGTGACGTGATGTGGCCGAGGTAGGCGACGGGGGCGAGAGCGCCGAAGTACGACACCTTCTTGGCCAGATCCTGGTCCACGGAGAACCCGGCGAAGGCCTGCATGGTCCCCTCTGAGTGACCGATGTAGCTGAGCGTCGAGCGGCCGGTTTTGTCCAGCACGTAGTTCACCATGGCGGGCATGTCGTACAGCGCCATCTCCTGCCACGAGAAGGCCCAGTACGCGTCGTCGTCGGTCGTGTACGTCACGTGCTGGTTCGACCACGTCGTGCCGCGGTTGTTGCCGAGCCAGACGTCGTAGCCCGCGTCGGCCAGGACGAAAGCCAAGCTCTGGTTGCGGAAGTTGCACACGAACGTGAAGCTGCTGTCGAGCAGGCCGTGGATCAGGTACACCGCCGGCTTGTTGGCCGCGGCCGAGGCGTTCAGTTGGCTCTCCGCGTACGTCTTGGGGAGCCGGTACATGGTCAAAATGTAGTCGTCCGAGGTCGTGACCTTGTGCTCCTCGACGTCGTAGCCGCGGGCCTTGACGATCTCCATGACCGTGAGTCCATCGTCGGGGTCGACGTACGCTTCGGTCACCTCTTGCTCGGCGCGCACGGCCGTCGTGGTCAGCAGCAGCGCCAGCAGCAGCGCCAAACTGCGGGGAATCGCCATGGTGAGACCTTCGTGTGGTGCAGAGAAAATCGCGCAATGGAGCTGAGGCTCAAGCGCCGGCCGGCGTCCATCAAGCGACTCGAAGAGGTCTCTTTCGTGGCGCTGCATGCTGCAAATCACATCTTGATGGCCAGGTGGCGTGCAGTTTTCCAGACGCCTGGATACCTGTCAGCCGCTGGTGAGCAGAGACCCCGTGCGTTGCCTGGGACCAGACTGGCAGCATTTCGGCGTGTGTCATGTCGTGTGCCAACGCGGGAAGATTGGTGACTTACGACTCGTAAGTTACGAGCAGAAAACGACCGACAACGTGTTGGACGTTTGGTGCTCGTCCGTGCAGTTTCGCCACGCGCAGGTTGAAGTCGGCTGTCACGATAACTTGCGTTCCGAAGTGTACACACCCACGAGGTGTACACCAAACGAACGCATAGCTTCGTGGTGCGGAGGCTTCGGCGATGCCATTGCGTTGAGACGATGCAAGGCTAGAGAATTGGGCATTTTCATCTTGCGCTTGCTACGGCATCCGTCCAAGTCGCAGTTGACCACCGAGCGGCATTCTCCATTGACCCACAAACACGCCACTGCTTTTACATGTATCCGAAAGCAGCTTCAGTCCACGGTCGCCAAGGGCTGAACGCCGGACTGCCAGCCACCGAAGGCACACGCGCTTGACAGCGGTAAACTGGTGGCGAACGCACAATAGATCCACGTCAACTGACATCGTCGTCGCTTGAACCCCTGGATCGCATAGCTGGGGCGAGCTTCGAGCAGTTTCCAGTCAACGACGCAATGGGAGACGTGGACTGCATTCAAGCAGGACGCTGGTCATTCGCGCCGCTTCTCGACGCACGAGGGCAATCGTATCCGTCATGATGATGCGGGGGACTTAGCCCCGAGTCCCAAGTAAACGCGGCGGCACTCGAGCAGCAGGAAGCAATCGCGGCAGTCAGGAATCCTGGCTCAGGATCCTCACTCAGTGGTAATCAATCGACGCGCATAATCACCCGAGTTCTCACGATCTTGAAGAGACGCGGTGGCCTTGAACGGGCGCGAGCAAAAGATACTCACTCCATCGCACCATTTTCTCTCCTTGTAGGCAAAGCAAGACAAGATGCCGTTGGCGCCACGATACACGTGGGAAGAAGATGCTTCGAGCCTCGCGCTGGAGCTTCATCTACCCGGGACAGCGCTGCGAAACATCGACATCTACGGTAGGAACGGAGTGGCCATGTTGAAAACGCTAGGAGGAGTCGTCTAGTTAACTGGAAAGTATGCGCTTGTTGTGGGACTAGCAAGCGACCTGGTGGTGAAAGTCAATGCCGCGCCGTACGTGTTGCTCTTGGACCTGCAGGACGCGGTGGACGACGCGTCTGCTGTTGTGAAGAGCTTCCCGGCGTCGAACCTGCTTCGAATCTCCTTGAAGAAGCAAGAGAGCCGAGTGTGGACGGAGCTGCAGCACCAAGGAACCAAAGCGGTTCTGAGAGAACGCCGCGACGCGTCGATGGAGCGGAAACGAGCGAGTGAAACTGCGTTGAGTGCGAAGAGGAAGGAGAAAAGGTACCAGGAGGAGAAAGAAACTCTGCGGGCGCAGATGGCTGTCGACGATGCCAATCGACAGCTTCTAACCGACCTGAAAGCGGAGGAGAAAGCGTGTGAAGAGGTTTACATTTGCTGTTCATGACGATTGTCTTTAGTAAGGAATTCTCACTGATTGGTTGCGGTTTTTGCTGTGTATTTTCTCTAGCGGAGCTTGTACGAATCGTTCCGAGATCTCCAAGTTCAAAAGCAGCGGACGAAAGACCGAGGCGGCACTCTGAGCAGCAATCAAGATGACACTCAAACACCTACAATCAAAAGCCCATTGAAGCATGAAGGTCTGTCACCAACCACCGACAAGTCGAAGAAGAAGAAGGTTTCTTTTGCAGTGGTGCCGCACGGTGACGGGTGCCTCGATTCAAGCGACAACCAAGAAGCTGAAATTATCGAACTGACGGAAGACGGCAGCTTCGACATTTCCAGTTGCACGAAACTTCCACTAATCAACGAGCAGGTGATCGATGAAGATCAAGATGCAGAGTCTGGAAATTCACCTGAAATCACCCGAGAGGAGGCGATCGAAGTGGAAGAGGACACTCCCGAACAAGAAGAGGTGATCGAACTACCGCCTCCCCGACAGTGTGTACAGTCAGAAATCCGCTTCACACCTCGGGTCTTTCCGACTCCTTCACGAGAGTCCAAGGCTGCGGAGGAGGAGGACTGGCTACTGAAAAACCGGAAACACGTTAACAAACACCAGGGTCTCAACCGCTTGTCGGAGTACGACATCAGCGAGACGGACCGTACGTTACTTCAGGTATTGTCATAGACAACTAACAGCGTGCACTAACGTCCACCTGCTGTGGTTTTACTGTGTTGACTACAGCGATGTGGCTGAAGGCCAAAGGTGACGACTTCTTCCACTCCAAAGACTTCCGGAGTGCCACGAACGCGTACGCCGAAGCCATTTCGGCCACGCTGAGCGACAACACGGATCTGATAGCTACGTGTCTGTCGAACCGCGCTGCGTGTCTGCTTCAACTTGGACAGTTTGAGGTATGAAGCTCTGTGTATGATTCACTCTCTTCCTGTTACTTTGACGCACTAACTCTCTCTCTCTCTGGTGCTGGGGCTGCAGGAGTGCATCAGCGACTGCTCAAAAGCGCTATCGTATCTACCAGACACGCGCGATAAGGACGAGGGTTCAAGTGTGCTGAAGCATTACCGCCTCAAGCTCAAACTCTTTGTACGGCGTGGCACTGCGTATTGCCGTATTGGGCAGTACAGCCAAGCCAAAGCAGACTACGGAGTCGCGTGTTCTATGGACACCCAGAACTCGCAACTCCGAGACGACTTCATGGAGCTTGTCGCGATGGAAAAGGCTCAAGAGCTCAAGCAATCCGGCGACAGCATCTTCAGGGAAGGGAAAGATCTCGACAAAGCCATCCAGATGTACTCGGACTCGTTGCAGCTGAATCCTCTCTCCATCGCTTGCCTGTCAAACCGAGCTGCGTGCTACCTGCTGCAACATTCAGCCAAGAAGTGTGTCGAAGACTGCACTCGAGCACTGGAGTTGTTGCAACAGGACACAAGCTTCATGGGCAATGCAGGTCAAGAGCGCGGGCTTGCGTTTTTCTCTATCGGTCCTGCCGCAGGGTCATCCCAGCGTCGAGCGTGGGTGGTAAAAACTCTCGTTCGACGTGGTGCCGCCTACTTGTCGCTTCGCGACTTCGACAACGGTTAGTTTATTGCGCCTAAGCACTCCATGCTTGCTGGATCATCCTCTAACCTGTTCGGATACTGGTTTTACTTGTATTTGGCGGTGCAGCTGAACAAAACTACGCCGCAAGTGTCGAGCTGGATCCATCTAACGAAGCTCTGAAGGTGGATTTGGCTAAAGTTCGGAATGAACGGGAGCACAATGAGAAGCGCAATGAACCAGTCGCCCTGCTGACTCCACTCCAAGCTTAAAATCGTGTAAGCATGCATGAACACAACGCAACAATATATTCGACGAGCTTGCAGCACCTGTGCTGCTTTCAATTATTGAGATGTAGCTGTTGTTTTTTTAGTAGGCTTGAAAAATAAATACTTATTCGAAGTACATGAAGATTTCCGTAATGGACATGCAGAGCTGCGTCTATAGCAACCCGATCGAGAGGTTCGGTACTGCCACATTCAAGGGTTGTCTCCGAATCGTTGGCCGAGCACTGCACTGTCCGGTTTCTTCGTCGACTTCAAGCACCTCGAGCACAGGAGCTAAGCGGTCGAGTTTCCATGCTGGTGTGTTTCTTTCCCGTGGTGAAGGCGACGAACGTACACTTGCCAACGACGTTGTCACCACTTGAGCGCAGTATGCAAGTAGACTACCGGCACCTCGCTTGGGTACAGGTGTGCCTTTATGAGATGCAGTGTCAACTGAGGGCAACCCGTCCAGTACGAATTCCGTTCCACCAAAAACGTTGGGAACGACTTCCGTTGACCGACTAGACGGAGATGGGACGCTGTACCCAACGTAGCTAAACCCTTTGTATGATAGATCTTTGGTACGGTGCCGTCCGGGCGCTGGTGGAGGGAGGGAATTCACGGTGGTATCGACCAGAACCTCGTAAGAATCAGGAACTGGCCATTGCACTGGATCCTGGTTCAGCGTGAATGTGTACGAGGCAGTCGGCAATTCACACTTCGTTGCGAGACTTGCTCCACCGGTCCAGAGCGTATACGGTGTGTCCGTGCGTGGTGTCACTTGCAGTTCAAACCCTTGCAGAGGAGGTTTGGCACCGTGGAGTGCCGAGCACTCGCTTTGAGCTGCTCGCTGCACTTGACGCATCCAACTCGAGACGCGCGTCAATACAGATCGCACTTTGCGGGCGTTTTCCACTGCTGCTTGTTGTTCATCCAGCACAGTCTGCAGCTGAGACCGCAAACGCTGCTCGATCTCCCTGTGAGTCTCGATCGCTTGCTGCAGCTTTGCCTCCAGTTTGTCAACACTCTGACCATGCTCCGTTTCCACCCGTGCCAAGCGCTGGACTAACGCGCTGTTCTCGTTCCGCAGATGCTGCAACTCGTCGCTTTTGTCACGAGTTTCGTGCTTCGGCGACGACTTCTTCGAGTCCTCCTCCTGTCCCTGGCAATCACCGTCATCCATCTCATGCGGCGCGTCATCTTCTTGATTGTCGCCCTCCTCCTCCAGTCCCCAAGTTGGTGCAGTCTTGTCGTTGATCCAATCTTTGACGGCCGAAACCAGCTTGCCTTGCCACTCCACGTCAGGTGAGAACAGCGAAGCTGCCGCCCGTCTCTTCTGCGGCGTGGGCTCTACCATCGGGACACGTTATTGATCTCGTGATTGCTCCCCACTCGGACAAAGCAGGAATGGTCTCTGAGAGGCCACGCTGGGATCTCCGTCGCATTCCCAACGCAGCGGATAAGATCCTCCCCACAGGCAAAGATCACATGCCGTTAGCGACATCAACTCGATCATTGCGTTACCGCTAAGATCAAGAACATGCCCGAACGAGCTTCAATGCGGTAACCTGGAAATAGGTGCCCTCCACCAACGTGTATCTGGGCGGGTACCAGTCCCTCCTGAAATACCCGTTTGGGTGGTCGCGCCCGTCCACCGCTATGTTGGATACGTCGTTGAAGTAATAGAGCATTACTGTGTACTGTACGCGCTTGTTGCTCGTCGCGTTGCAACGCTGCCTCACTGAGGCGGCCTCAGCGAGAGTCTCACGCCAAGAGCCCCGCTGGCGGCCACCCTGGCCATCTTTACATCCGCGAATTTCATTCGAGGCATCGTCGGAGTGCAAGTGCGCTACATGGCTCGATTGTGCTCGACGGTTACTTTTTCAACGGTTTTTCCAGTCGCCCGACGCAGTGCCATCAACTGCTGACACCCTTGCATCCCATGGTTGCAACTGCGCTATGCAAGCACGGCAAGCACTTGCTTGGCGCAGGGAGTGAGGGAAGAGGGAGCGGAGACACAACTCGCCCTCAGTCCGAACCGATCCTCGCGCAGGCGCATTTTGATGCGCACCAGCTGTTCCAGTTCTACAAATTGTCGTCGTATTGCAAATGCTCATCGCAATAAAGAGACCGTTACTCTTGTCCCATTGGTCCGAACTCGGCTACGACCTGTTCATATCGATGTGATATCAGCTTCTCCGGACAATTAACGTGACCTCCTCGATGACAGAAACGCTGCACGGCGGACCGGGAGCAATCACCAGGACCTGCTCCAGCACTTCACCATTCCTCATTGCCTCGCCACTTGGCCCCTGCTCCTCTTCGTATCGCAATGCCCCCCATGCTCAACAGCAGCTCCACTCACGCGCGCAAGCTCGAAATCGTGGACGTCCTGGGCTCTAGCAGTCGCGACCCGAGCCAGAAGGACCTGGGCCACGTCATTCTCGACATGCTGCAGCAGCGCATGACCATCACGTCGCTGCGCCCGCTCTTCAGCTGCGTGGGGGTCGGCGAAACGGAGCCGTTCAGCCTGCCGCCGCAGCAGCGCATGCTGGCGCGCATGAAGACAAACGCCAGCTACTTCCTGACCAACTACCTGCTGCTCACGGTCGGCGTCTTCGGCTTCCTGCTGTGCGTTTCGACATTGCAAGCTCCAAGTTGCAAGCTGGAAACTGACTTGGTCCTGTGTCGTTGATGCAGCATGTTCTTCCACCCGATCCAACTGCTCGTGTGCATCGTCGTGGCCTACGGATGGCACGTTTTCCTCACCAAGAAGGAGATCCCGACCGAGAAGCTAGAGGTCTTCGGTCGACGACTCAGCGAGCAGGATATTCTGCTTGCAGCTACAGGATGTACGAGTGTCGTTAGGCTTGTGAACGTTTTTGGTGGTGGTGAATCGGATACTGACAGATTTGATGCGGTCGTGTCTTTTGCAGCGACTATGGTGTTCCTGCTCTTCTTCGTGCTGCCCACCGTCATCTTCGCGCTGTCCATCTCGTACGTTGTGTAGTGTTTCATGCGGTCGTTGTCTTTTGTCTCGATGAATAGTTGTCATCACTGATGCTTGGTGCTTTCGTCTTTCCTTTCTGTTTTGTCATGCACAGATCGTTGGCTAGCGCGGTGCACGCATTGCTGCGCAACAACCGACTTAAAGACGACTCGTTCGACGAGCGGAAAGGTTCCGCAGCTTCGGCCAAAGTCGAAGAACTCGTGTAAACCGTCTTATCATTTTGCCTTACGCAGCGATTCCTATCTAGTTCAATAGCGCGACCGACCAACGGATCCCGTTCATGAGAACGTTGGCTTTATGAGACGAAATGCGCTGGCACATTTCGTCTCTCGACAAACGTCTGTATACTCGTTTACGACAACAAGTGTTTTATTAACCCCAAAAATACGTGCATACTATGTGTACCTGCTAGTGTCGCGTGCAGCTCTTTCATTTGAGCCGCTTCTTGACAACGAACCTGACCGTGTCTCCTTCTTCATTGTACCCCATTTGTCGAGTATGCATCAAAACATTTGCCAGCACGGGGATTTTGAAGACCAGGAAGGGGAATGAGAAAAGTCCGTAAGCAGTCCGAATCCAATAGAACAATGCTTGGCGCTGCCACGACTCAAATGGCAGCCACAGCACAAGACCAGCGAGAGCCATAATGATGATGAAGGATACCGTCTCGTACCCGCAGAATTTCATGAGGTAGCCGCCACGATTTAAATGCACTTCGTTGCCGAAGGCATCGTGGAACACACCACGTTCCCGAAATTCCATGGACTTAGTCCGGTATAATGCTGCCTCTTGTGGCTGAACCGTGTATGGTAGGCGAAAGAACGCCGCCCAGACAAGTACTATCTGCAGCACGAAGAAGCACGCAGTTCCTTCACTCAGGGCGGGCCCGCCACCATTTTGACAAGCCAGCATCGAACCTTGCACGACGCACATCACGTACATGAAGATCCCAGACATCATGTGTATGATGCCAAGCGTAATAAACTGCGCCGCCTTGAATCCGACAATGAACTGGCACAACTGATGCTCGTTCGTCTTGTCCTTGATGATGAACAGGAAAACCCACCACAGCTGGCCCACCACGGGCAAAAGACCCACACTCGTGTACGCGACCCACCACGGGTCCTTGAACGATCTCCAGATCGTCTTATCATGTGGGAACAAGTGATGCAAAATATGCCCACGAACGCGCCGAAAAGATCCAAACCTTCGGTTCGTGACTGGGACGAGACTCTCCCCTCCTCGTCCGCTCAGCGGCGCGCTCTTCCCCTTCGCAGGCTTCTCCAACCCACTCGTCAGTGAGTCTTGTCCAAACAGTTGCCGTGTCTTCCTGAAAATCTCCATCTTCACATCAGGCATGAACTGCTCGATGCCGATATCAATATTCGTCTGCATCACAGCAACAAACATCACTTTGTCAGCACTCATCCGATCCTTCCTCCACCCAACCCCCTTTCACCTTGAGATAGCTCGGCATATCTGGATCCTTCAGTGTCTGCTTCAGCCTCGCCGCCACAATATCCAACGCGCTCTCCAGCACTTTCCGGACCGTGCGGTGCATGGCGAACTGCACCTCGTCTTTCGTATCCTTGGCGATGTGGTTCAATCTCTTGCCCGTGGACATGATCATAGTGCTAGTGCTGCCCACGATACCGCCCCAAGCGGTGGGTAGCTGCTCCGCCGCATCGGCAGCTCGCTCCGCTGCGTCCAGGACCTGCCTCTCGGGGAAAATGTCCGGGAACACGCGCTTGTATTCCTGCGCGAATAGCTGCACGTCCCTCACCAGCAGCTCGCCGTGGACGTCCTGCTCCGCGTCGCTGGGCGAGTCGCCGCTGCCGATGCTGAGTCGTCGTCTCTGCTGCTTTTTGTTGGTTAAGTTGCGCCAGAAGCGCCGCATCTCCAGCCGCTGCGGGGTCGACAGCTGCGGCATGTCCTCCATGGCCTGGAAGAAGAGCGCCGTGCTGACCGGGCGCTCCGCCGACTCGAGCTCCTGGTCCTCTAGCTCCTCGCGCTCCTGCAGGAACGAGAACACGAACACGCCCGCCGACATGGCCACCGCCCCGTACAGCAGCCGCGCGCGCAGCAGCGACTCCAGCATCGCCGCGGTAACAGTCAAGGAAACGCTTCAACGATTTGTGCGGTGATTCACATCATTTACGGTTTTACGCACCACACAGTTGTGTTCACCACGTCACAGAAGTGTAGCACACATGAGCATGACGTGCACCACACCATACCATTCAATTTTGGCTCACAATTGAAGAACCAGCTTGCACGACGATGGCCGAGTACGCGCAGGAGGTGTCGGAGGCGCAGGATCTGGTGGCGCGCGCGACGGACGAAGCGCTCGCAGGCCCCGAGTGGGCGCTGAACATGGCGCTGTGCGACTGCGCCAACGCGCATCACGCGGTGTGCGACGACATCGTGCGCTTGCTGCAGCGCCGGCTGCAGAGCGGGACCCCCAAGGCGACGCTGCTGGCGCTGGTGCTGACGGAGACCGTGGTGAAGAACGGGCCGCCCGCCATCCACTGCCAGGTGGGCTCCAGACTCTTCCTCAACGAGGTGGCGGCGCTGTCCGACGGCAGCCTGGGCGTGGACGTGCAGAACCACGCGCTGCTGCTGATCCGCCAGTGGGCCGACGCCTTCAAGGGCAGCGAGCTGAAAGCCTTCCAGGACGTGTACAGGCAGCTCAAGATGCAGGGTGTCGCCTTCCCCGAGGTCGAGAATGATGTCCCCATCTTCACGCCGCCGTCGTCGACGCTGTCAGCTGCTGCTGCTGCCAGTAGTGGACGGGGGGAGGCTGCTCCTGCGTCTCCTGTGCGACGCACGAGAGAGCAGCAACTGGAGAAGCTCCACGCCGACTTGGGGGTGGTGCAGCAGAAGATCAAGCTGCTGAGGGAGCTGAGCACCCGTGGACAGACTGGCGAGCAGCTGGAAGACGTCCTGGACTTCTTGCGGCAATGCCAGCCCAGGATGAACACGCTGATTGAAGGGGGAATCATGGGCAAGATTGACGAACGCACACTGGAAGAGTGCCTCAACGTATGTCTGAGAGAGGTGACTGTGGGGTGGTTAAGTTGTTAAGATGTTTGTGTGTTTGTGTTGAACAGGTGAATGATAATTTAATGAAGACCCTGGAGGAGTGCGGTAAGAACAAGATGAACGACATGATGACCTTCGATTCGCCACCGCGCGCGAATCGCACCGCGGGACTGTCGCAAGGTGTGGCTGCGCTGAGCTTGGACGAAGGTAGGGCGTCGGGCTCTGCAGCTGCTGCTGCTGCTCCACGACCAGTGCCTTCTCCTCACTCGACTCTCATCACTATGGATGATGGTATGTAATACTTCGAAGTAGGAAATGTCTTGTGACGACAAGATTGCGGGTGATTAAGTCTACGTGGATGCTATGTGCTTGCTGCGATTTTCCCACCAGATTTCGACAACTTCCTGAGCAAGACATCACCAAAGTAAGTTAGTGGATGTACTGGCGTCCAAAAACGCGAGGTAGGACCAAGATTTCAATCATCAAGCAAATTTATATCATTTCTATATGCCGTTACAGTACGTTTCTCTCGTTTGCGTGGCTCTCTCAATTGGTGGACATGTCTTTTGTGGTAGCCTTAGGTGCTCTCGTCATGATCCACTCCTTCTCCTGCTCAGTAGGCTCCCGTGTTTTCGACGGGTCGTTGTAGGCCGATACGAGACCTGTCGAGGGTGTATAAATTCCATTGCCGGCGTCGAACGACCCGAGTGGCACCACGCGATTGACGCCGGTATCGAAGTAGTTGAGCTCACCAGCCGGGAGGATGCCTCGAGGCGATATCGACTCCGAGTAGTATTGCCGGTTGGCATCCGTGCAGTATGCCCAGCCGGTTGGTGCGTATTCCAGCCCGTCCGAGAACGTGAAGGTGCCGTCGATTTGCTACACAGCAGCACAAAGTGGTCAACCCTGGTGAAATACGTGTAGCAAACTTCATCAAGCTACTACTTCCGTACTTTGCCGCAGGCCCATTCTCCTTCCAGCTTCCCCTCGGGGAAGAACAGCGTCCCGTGACCATGGAATTCGCCATTCTGAAACTCGCCTTCGTATCGGTAGCCGTCGGCCAGGTGCAGTACCCCGTTGCCGTGATACCGTCCAAACTCCATGCTGCCTTCATACTGGGCAAAGCAACGAACAGCGTGTCATGTTAGACAATTGACCGAGAACTTTTGACAGGACGCGCGCAACTGGGAGGAAGCGAATACCTTCGATGGACTGTACTCCATGACTGCAAGTGGCTCGAAGCGAAAATGAAGGGAACCAACGGGTTTGCAAAGCAACTGCGGGACGTTCCTCTCGATCATCGATAGTGGCCGTGCAAGTTTAGCTCCTCCATCCTTGGTGTTCTTATCGCCTTCACTATTTTTACGGCCTCGAGGAACGCATGAAAGACCCCGCATTGTCGCCGCTACTGAAGCTCCCGCCGATTGATTGCCGCCCGCAGAAAGCTCGAAACGACTGAGTAAACGTACAGTCTGGTACGCCTGCGAATCTGCTGCCTTCGAGTTGCACGCTCCAGTGCTTTCACGAAGCAGTCACGTCGATCTTCAAGCTCGTGACCCTGCTCACTCGTATACTTAGCACTTTGGAGGCATGCCGGCCCCACTTCTTTCGGACGTGAAGCGCTTGGCGTGAAAGTTCGTGGTGGCGCTCATGAGCAACAAACATAATGGGCAGCTTACAGGAGGTGACTGCAGTGCACCGTGGCCTTGCACCGGGAAGCGGATCAGACCGCTTAGGATGGGTCGAGGTAGCCGATCCAATTTGTCACGGATGACATGCCGGCAACTTCAACCTGCGCGTCAAGGGATTCGAATGCGAGAGACTTGAGACTATCGCCTTCTTTCAGAGTGCTGAAGGCGACGACAGTGCCAGCTCCAGTCTCTCAGCTCGAAAGGGTCGCATCCGACCCATTCCGGTGCTGGAGGCTTGTTTCTGCAACAAGAACAGTCGCCCTCTTCGCACCACATGGGTATGACCATGTTCAACGCTCACAGTTTGCCTCAATCGTTGCACCGTTGCCTGCTCAACATCTCTTTGCCCACACACTCTGTGCTTGCACCTGTCACGTTGGGCTCATCGTCATCTCAGTGAGATGATCGATCTCACACCGTCAAACGCTCAGGGATGGCGATAGTCTCCAGTTGTTCAAGCCGCCTTTAAGGATGCCTTCAGATTCATTCTGCAATTGGCATAGTGTCCGACAAGCGATCACCTTCCACTGCCGCTTTGCAACCACCACCGCTATGCCCTCACTCAGCTTTCGAGGCTCGACGCACTTTTTGTTGACCATTGGGCTGCTGCTGAGCGTTTTGCCGTCCGGGTTCGCCTACAAGCAAGCAGTTGAAGCAACCGTGGACCCGGACCCGTCGTGGAGACCATCGAGGCACGGGGCTACGACGTCGAGACGCACAAGGTCACCACTTCGGACGGGTACATTCTCACCATGTACCGCCTGCCCAAGACGTACGACGAGAGTCAATCGGGCTCGGACGCCGCTGCCAACAAGCCCGCTGTTCAACTGCAGCATGGACTGCTCGACAGCAGCTTCACGTTCGTGTCAAACTTCCGGAACCAGAGTCTGGCGTACGTGCTCGCAGACGCGGGCTACGACGTCTGGCTCGGCAACAACCGAGGCACGACGTGGTCGGATGAATACACGATGCTGACCACGGACGACGATGCGTACTGGGTATTCTCGTGGGAGGACATGGGTCTGTACGACCTGCCGGCTATGATCAACTACGTCCTGGACACCACGGGTCGCTCCACCTTGAGCTACATCGGACACTCCGAAGGCACGACGCAAGCGTTCGTGGGCTTCTCGGAGAACCAAAAGGTAGGGAAAGTCGTCGACTACTTCGGTGCTCTCGCCCCTGTTGCTTGGCGAACCTGAAGGTGGACGTCCTCTTCCTCGAGCTGGGCTTCGCGAGCTTCTTGCCTCACACCGAGCTGCTGGAGACCTTGCTGTCTGACATTGTGTGCACCAACCTGGACGAGATCTGTAACTCGGCTATCGGCCTCATCGCTGGGCCTTCTGATAACCTTAACGCCACTCGCATCCCCGTGTACCTCTCGCAAACTCCGGCGGGCACCTCGGTCCAAAACGTGGCTCACTACGCCCAAGGTATCCGTGACGACACCTTCGCCAAGTACGACTACGGCTGCGGCTGTCTCGAAGCGCTGGGCATCGGTCTGGCTCGTCACTCATCTGCGAGAACAAGGCCAAGTACGGCTCCTTCGACCCGCCAGCCTTCCCCATCGGAGACATGGTCTACCCTCGCACGGGCTTCTACATCGGCGCGACCGACACGTTCGCGACGTCCACGGACATTGAGCAGCTCCGCTCTGGACTCCCCAGTGGCACCATCGTGCACGAGCAAACCATCGACCCACTCTCGCACCTGGACTTCACGTGGGCTGAGAACGCCAACAAGCTCGTGTACCAGGATCTGCTGGTGCAGCTCAACAAATACGCCGGCGTGGGGTACTAGGACGGCTCGAAAGAGGTTGCTGCGTTGTGTTGGTAGCTAGCGCAGGTGCCCAAGCGTTGAGGAGCATCCTCCAAGCTCCATCTGATAATTGGTCTTAGTAAACGTGATGTTGAAGTGACGATGGCACAGCAACGGGGAACTTGATGCAGAAGACCTGGTACACCCACAGATATTTGGTATCGCTTGTATTCTGCTTGTTCCTACTGTACGTGTTTGTGTGTCTCCTTCAGCCTCTCCTAATGCGAGGCCTCGGGCTGGAAAACGGCCTCCTCTTACTAAATAACAAAGCGTGTGGCATCCCAGCCGCCTCCGTTGCGGATCTCCGGTTTGCTCTCTGAATTCCAGCGCTATGCTGTTTGCGTGAACTCGCTCTTGCTTCATGGCGCTCAAAAAGAAGACAAGAGGTTGACTTGGCAGGACCGGTCCGATTACCAGCCAACGGTCATCGACCCGACATCTTCATCTGAATCGTCCTCCTGATCCATCATGCTCAGTGCCTCGCGGAATACCTCCACAGCCTTGTCGTGCTCGCCCTTTGAGTGCAGGATTTTGCCTAGCATAGACAGCGACGCGTAGTTCTTGGGGGTAAGGGCCAATGCACGTCGAATGGCGATCTCTGCGTCGTAAAACTCGCCGGCACCGTGAAGGGCACGCGCCAGGTTGATCCATACGTCCACATCCTTGCGGTTGGCCTCCACGGACTTGCGGAACTCCTCGACAGCATTGCTGTACTCGCCTCGGTCCAGGAATACTTGGCCAAGATAGTCGCACGTTTCAGCCACGTCGACTTCCTTGTCCTCGACCAACTCGAGCTTCTTCTCGACTTGTACCGAGAACTGACGGTGCCTGCCTTGCATGAAACTCTTGGTGAAGTCGGGCGCCATTTCATTGCCGTTGTTCTGGTTTTCCTCGTCCTCTTCATCATCGTCCAGTGAGATGCGGTTAATATCGATGATCCGGTTGTTGCGAAGGTCGGCCACGTTCGCGTCCACTGCACTGCGCTCCTTCTTAGCCTCAGAAGCTATACGGGTAGCATCTTCTAGCTTCTTTTCAATTCGAGACTTTGCCAACGTCAGCTCCTGCACGTGTGACTCCAACTCGCGCACTTGCTCCTGCATTCCCTGATATTTCTCCGTCGAGTCCACGTCGGTCCAGGCACGAGGGCGTCCGCGCGAGTCGTCCTCAAACGGCAGATCAGTAGTCAATGTCGGGTCGCGGCCATCATTGTTGTCTGTGGAGCTCCTGTCGTCCAGGACAATACGGCGAGGGGTGTGTGCAGTGTGGAAGTATTGGTCGGCATCCGACGAGCTCTGGAACGCCGAGTCGCGGCTGCTCGAGGACGTGTTGGTCAGCGACACTGTGCTGTTGATGGAGCGCAGTGGCGGCCGACCTACAGCCTTGCCCGGAAGCGGTGTGGACTCTTGTCGCGTCATGTTGGGCTCCATAGGTGGCAAGCCGTTGTGACGTCCGTGGCCGTACATGTTGACCACAGCTGAGGGCGCGCCATTCTCACGCAGATCATCGTAGCACAGAATACACACGCGCTGCGGCGTCTTCAGACCCAAATGCTGCAGCGGAAGTCGTCTGTTCGAGTGCGTGCTGCAGACCGACTCTCCGCACGAGCGGCAGTGGTGCCGCGTCTTGAAGTAGCTGAACTTGAGCTGGCAAATGTTGCAGCGCTTGTCCAGTCGCCAGCGCGGCGGGAGCGGAACCCCGGCCAGTCCGTCGGGCAGTCTCAGCGCACTGCTCACGGCGGTTCTGTTGCTAGCCCACTCGTCGTCGAGCGAGGCGCCTCCGCGACCGCTGCCAAACGCCGGGGGGAGACTCCTGAAGCTGCTGACACTGGACGTGTCGTCGGCCGGGAGCGGGAAGCCTCCGGGCTGGTTCAAGAAGGCCTGGAACCTGGCGCTCGGGCGGTCCGGTGCCTTACCCGCGGCGCGGAGCTGCTTCTCCATGTCCACGAGGAAGCTGACCTTGTCGTCCGTGAGCTGGTAGGCTCTGGCGAGCTCGGCGGGCGTCTCGCCCGTGGGGGTCTCCTCAAACAGACACGAGGCCACGTCGGGCGCGGCCTGCACGAGCGCGCGCAGCACCTCGAGCTTGGTGGCGGCCTTGACGGCGATGTGCAGCGGCAGCAGGCCGCCCTTGTTCTTGTGGCTCAGGGCAGACGGGGCCACGTCCACCAGCTTCTTGACGACGCGCAGCGGCACGTGCGTGTCAGTGCAGGCCCAGTGCAGCGGCATCATGCCGAAGTCGTCCATGTCCTCCGCGCGCTCGGGCTGCGCCGTGACGAGGCGGTCCAGCGCGCTCCACTCGCTGGACTCGGCCAGCTCCAGCGCCGACTTAGCGTCGGTGGAGGCCTTGGGCTTCATTGGCTATCGGTCGTCGCGGTCCCTCGGCGGTCCCCGGCGAGAAAGTGGCACGCGCTCTGCGGGGTTCGAGGCGTTTTCGGTTGTGAGACCGTCACTGGAGTTGCCGCGAGCCGTCGAGCGAGGGAGAGGGGAGGGGCAGGAGTGATGGTCGGCGGCTGCGCCCGCCCCGTCTGCCGCCAAAAACCGGAACGCAAAAACCGGAGAGGCTCCTTTGTGGATGGAGACTCTGGCAGCAGCTTGCACCAGTCCACACAGGCTGCATTACAGCGGCGTTGCCTTCCGCCGGCGCCGACACCAGCTGCTGGCGCTGTCCCAATTGGAAAATCTCGTTGTGGGGGCCTGCGTGCTTGTTGACGAAGCCCGAAGAAAACCAAGTTTTCAAAACAGAGCGGCGAGATCGATTTTCTTCGCCAGCAGTGGAAAGGGACGCATCAACTCGGTGATTTGCAAAGCCGAGTGTCCGCGCCACTGTATTATGTATGGCGGGTGGCGTGCTGAACGCCCCGGCGAGGAGAGGAGAGGCTCTTTCCAAGTGAGCTCAGATCGGGGCGATTAATCTGCGTGAGACGCCGGCGAGCGGAGCGCGATCTGCCGGAGCTGTACGTGGGGCGCAAAGACGCCGCGCTTCTGTGTCTACCTATTGCCCGAGCAGCGGCGGCAATGCACCTGGCTGCTTCTCAGCGGAAAAGATGCCCGAGCGCTTCAACTTGGCCGCCGCGAATGCAAAGCCGCGCTTGATTGCACCGGAAGAAGAGGCACGCGTGACGAGCATGCATGTAAGTTTACGTGTACGCGCTCGCGCATGCATTGCCAAATGCAGGCATTGGAACGACGGCGGTCCCAGCGCGCTGCGACCAAAGACCGCCGCGCGGACTCTCCACCCACCACGCCACGACGCACGTCAGCAGCGCAGCCCGGGGCAGACCGCGCTGCGGATTGGGATCCCACGCCGAGAGGAGGGCGGTCGACTGGCGCGCACGCCAGCTACGATCATGGAAGTTCTCCCATGGTTATCAAACAATTCAGAATCGCTCTTGCTCGTTACGCATGGCTAACGTGCGCTATTAGCTGTATATACACCGCGGCAGTTGGCCCAGAACGTTCTTCGGGGAGCGTTAGCAACGCAGCAACGGACGGAAGCCAGAAGCAGCGCTGGCACCACGTAGGCCAGCACCAAACGCCGAGCAGCCGCATCGAACCCAACAGCACTCCACTCGCTTGGGGGCAGAGCGCTCCAGTGGCGGGCCCGTTCCAGCGACGTTCTACTCCATTTCCTTGACGACGACCTTTTCTCGGATGTTGGTGTGCGGCACGGCGCCCTCCTTGGCGTGCGAGCGGCGGTTCGCCATCTTCTTCTGCTCGCGCGCGCTGGCCTCGCGCTTGGCCCCGGCCGCCTTCTTGATGGCCTTGGGCACGTGTCGGTGTCTACAGTTGGTTCAACGATTCCGTTTAACACACCATTCGTTAGTGGGACCGAGCGTGACCAACAGCTTCGGCAGCAGCAACGAGCGAAACAATCGCGCACGGCACACGTACTTGGCGATGCGGCTGATCTCGCGCAGGTGCTGGTAGCGCTCCTTGAGCGACTCATTGTACTCCATCTTGCGGCGCTCGCGCGGGGCGACCTACGCAAAAAGTAGAAGATACCAGACCGAAACCGTAGAACGCGGCGCCACGTCAGCAACTTCAAAGCTGCAAAAAAACGAAACGATAACGGACGCCGAGCAGCTCCACGCATTCATGTGGGACCATCTACAGCCCGTACCTTGGAGAGCTTCTTGGAGGCTTCGGCCTTCCAGACGCGAATGTTCGTGTCGTCACTACCGGACAGGACAAAGTTGGCGTCGGCGCTGAACTTGACGGAGAAAATTCTGCACGGGACGACGCAAAGGCACAAAGCCACAGTCAGTGAGCAAGTCGTCATCGAGACGGGTGTTAAGCCGAATAAGAAAGCGGTCGCTGCTTCCCGGCGGCGGCGATTTGCCACGCCAGCGCTTCCGCGCCGCCCCAACGCCCATGCTACGCTAGCAGCGTAACGGCGGTTCACTCGTGTCACGTGAGGCGGTGCGAGGTCGCATGCGCATGACTCGTCGCCGCGACTGGGAGAGCCCCGACCGATTGCAGCAAATCCGTGAGCTAAGAAGACGTACCGCTGCATGCGCTGCGTGTGGTAAACCTCGCGGCTCTTAGCCGAGCGCACGTTGAAGATGCGGATCGTCCGGTCATACGAGCCCGCCACGAACTCCCGGCCTGTCGGGGAGTACGCCACGTCCATTCTGCAGCAGCAAGCACGACCTCGTTAGACACCTACTCCAGTCGACCACTGTGGCGACCTGACTCAAAATGACGTACACTGCCGAGACGTGGTCCTTGTGCACCATCATCGCGCGGTTCATCTTGCGCATGTCGAAAGTGTACAGGTTATGATCCTCGTTGGCCTAGAAGGAACCACCAAAACGACGCAAGTCCCACCGCCGGTTAGTCCGCGCCTTCAGAAGAGCCCGCCCGAGCAGCAGCAGCAGCAACGACACAAACACTGGACCCATCAATGCAAAAGAGACACTTACGACTGTGAAGTTCATGGGCTCCATGGGGTTCCATGCCAGCGCATTGGACCGCATTTCCATGACGGTTTTACGCATCGAGGACGCCACGCGGATGTCGTACAGCGTAATGTTGCGATCTGAACCTGTGGACGCCAGCAGCGACGCCTCTGCGGGGTTGAAGTGCACCGAGTTGATCGAGTCCGCACCCCATGCGAACTCGTGCGTTGGCGTCGAGCGCGACGGATCCCAGACCTGCACCTTGGAGCCGCACGTCGCAAACATGTTCTGAGACCAGTGATGGTCAATGCCACTGCAACAACAACAACAAAAACACAAATCAACCACACGCACGTCAGAATCGCAATGCCAAAACCACGCCACTTTCAACCCCCTTTTCACTGCACGTACAGGAATGGTTCCTTGGACGTGAAGGTGGCCAGCGCCGTCGGGACATCCTCGTCCTCCTCCTTCACGCGCAGCGCCCACTGCTTCACCGTCTTGTCCTCACTGCACGAGTAGAAGGTGTTGCCATCGGGCGTCACTGCCAGGCCGCGCACGAAGCCACGGTGGCCGTACACGTTCCAGACGCACTTGCGGCGGGGCAAGTCCCACACGCGCACCTCGCCATCGGCCGCACCGCTCACAAACGCCACCAAACTCTTTGGGTTCGTGGCCAGCGCCGTGACACCGTCGCAGTGGCCGTCCAGAGCTCCCACGAACGGCTTGGCGAACAGCCGCTCGAGCTTCACGGCGTTCAGCGCACGCGTGTACTCGCGCGGTCGCTCGAACGGGTGGAGCGCCGGGTCGTAGTTGCGGAAGACCTTGAGCTTGTCGGACTGTACCTCTTGCGTGAAGTCCTTCTCCACGCGGGAGATCGTCTTGACCTTCATGGTAGGCGACACGGGCAGCCACGTCAGGAACCGAGAGATAGATGTCTGCGAAGAGATGTTCTCGACGCTAAAATGGAGCTGTTCACTGGACGGCGGCGAATTCGAACCGGTCGATCACTGATTGGATGAAAATGGATTTAACGATCATGATTGGGTGAAACCGGGATACATCCAACTTGAATCAGTACTTATTATTATTGCATCAATACTTTTGCGCGCGTCACATACACGTGTGAAAGTGCTACCGTAGTTGCTCTATGCTGCTCGGATGCCGTCTTAGAGCTTGAACTTCTCGTCCAGCGAGTCTTCGCTGAGCTTCCAGAGCTTGTTAGCGTTCTCCAGTGAGTGGCTCGACTTGGCGCCAGCCTCGAGGGCCGGGTAGCCTCGCATGTGCAGGAACCCGTTGGGTCCGTAGAACTCGCCGCCCTTGACGCTCTTCACGGTCGCAGCGTACAGAATGGGGAGCGCGCCCATGTGCGACGTCATGAAGGGCACCCACGACAGGAGCCACACGAAGATCTCGGCCAGCCAGCGCGGGAACGTGCTGCGGTAGTAGCGGTTCCAGATGTCGCTGTGCGTCAAACCCGGGTGCGCTGCCACGGCCACCACGTTCTCCACCTGCGCGGACTGCAGGCGGCGCTGCAGCTCGTAGGTGAAGAGCAGGTTGGCCATCTTGGACGTCAAGTAGTCGCGTTGACTGCCGCGCGTGCGCCCCAGCGTCGAGAAGTCCAGGTACATCCAGGCGAAGTAGTGCGCGAGGCTGCTCACATTGACCACACGAGCTTGGCTCTCCGAGCGCCGGAGCAAGTCCAGCAGCAAGCTCGTCAGGTAGAAGTGCCCCAGGTGGTTGATGGCAAAGTGAGCTTCCAGGCGATTGGGCATGTGGCGTTGAGCGGGCACCGACACGCCGGCATTGTTGATCAGCAGGTCGAGGTGGTCGAACTTGTCGTGGAACGCACGCGCGAACTCGCGGGCACTGGCCGGGTCGCCGACGTCCACTTGCATGAACTCCACGGAGCCAACGGCATCGATAGGCAGCTTGGACAGCTCTTCTCGGATCAGTTCCTCGGCGCGCAGTCCGCGCCCTTCGTTGCGGCACGCGAGAGTCACGTGCGCTCCGTGCGCCGCCAGAGCCTTGGCCGCTTCAAAGCCGATGCCCGAGTTGGCGCCGGTGACGATCGCGAGCTTGTCCATCTGGGACGGCATCGTCGAGCCGTCCCAGTTCGTCTCCGTGCTGGGGACAATATCCATGTTCATCGAGATCTGTCTGGTGCGGAGCTCCGTTGGCGAGATTTGCTAGTTAATAACCACCGCGGCCGTTGGCTGAGCTGAAAGCCGCGCTCTGAGCGCCGCTCATGGTCCCAGACACTCACATGTCTGTGCAATCTTTGCAAAATAGTTCAGCGAATCCAAGCAGAAACACGGCGATTAACGGCGTTAACCTGCATGCGAAGTTCTCAAAGAAACAACGTCGACGTTGAACGTTTGCTTGGCATTAGGTGTCTCAACCAGCAGGTGCATTGAATGTCGTCTATCCAGCTGCGTTCTTCGCTTCACGCACATGTCGCCGACGTATTATCTTGTTGAACCCCGTGTCCGTTTGGTTCGTACTTACACGTCGAACTTGGTATCGAGCAGGTCTTCACTCAGCTTCCAGAGCTTCTCGGCGTTGTCACGCGAGTGGCTGGCCGGGTGCGACGTATCCAGCGCCGGGTAGCCTCTCAGTGTCATCAATCCGTCGGGGGCGTAGATTTCGCCGCCACGCACGCTTTCTACCGTCGCTGCGTACAACGTAGGAAGCGCGCCGATCTTCTGAGGCAGGAACGGGAGCAGCCACACCGCCCACATGGTCAGCCACTGCAAGAATGGCCATCTCGCAAGCTTGGTACGGATGTATTTGTTCCAGATCTGCGTGTGGCAAACTCCAGGATGCACCACCACCGACAGGACATTGCCAACGCTTGCACCTTGCAGTCGCCGCTGCAGTTCGTACGTGAACAGCACGTTGGCCATCTTGGACTCGGCGTAGTCCCTCATGCTGTTGCCCGGAGTGTGTCCCATCGTGGCGAAGTCCAACTTGGCCGCACGGTGCAGCCCACTCGACACGGTCACCACTCGAGCTTGAGTCTTCGTCCGATGTAGCAGATCCCACAACAGACGTGTCAGGTAGAAGTGGCCGAGGTGGTTAATGGCAAACATACATTCCAAGCCCTTCGAGTTGTGCCGCACCGGCGGACAGGCCACCCCCGCGTTGTTGATGAGCAGGTCGAGGTGGTCGAACTTGGCTCGGAAAGCTCGTGCAAAGTCGCGGACGCTGTCGACTTCGGCCAGGTCCAGCAGCATGAACTCCACGCCGCCGACAGCTTCGCCGGCCTGTTGGCTCAGAATCCGACGGATCGATTCCTCCGCCTGGCGACCACGAGTTTCGCTCCGACAGGCGAGCACGACGTGAGCCCCACGCTGCGCCAACGCTTTGGCTGCTTCGAAGCCGATGCCGCAGCTGGATCCGGTCACAATAGCCAACCTCCCCTTCTGCGAGGGCATGGTGCTGCCATCCCAGCGGCGAGTTGAGGACCCGATGCCCATATCCGGGAAGATTTGAGCGTGTGATCGCTGGTTTGGATACTATTTGCAAGTGAAGGGACAACCATGGCCGACGACGAGCTCCTTGTAAAGGTGTCTTCAAATTCAACTCATTTACGCATGCTCGCAGTGCTAAATCACCTCTTGTCTTCATACTTTCGCCTCTTAGTCGTTGTTGTGGGGTATACTCAGCACACCAAAGCTTGAGAAAGATGCTTCACCTCGGAGCGGTTCAACACGAGCTGCACGGACTGCGGGTTGCTCGCAGAACTGCTCCCGAGCTTCACACGTCCGAGGAGTACTGGCGGCCGTTCCATCTCCGGCGGTTGCCAGCCGAACACGCTTTCGCCGCGAGTGATGGCGTTCGTGACATCCTGGCCCCAACCGTCTTCACGCATAGCAGCACCGACACGTTCACGAAGTGCTGTGAGGTCCCGCTGGGCACGCGACTGCTGTAGCTTCTCAGACATGAGCTGAGCATGTGCAGATGACCGAGTGGGAGAAGCAACACGCTTCAGATCCACCAGACGCGGCATCGACAGCTGAGCCTTGACCTGCCGCGAGAACGTGGCCACCTCCTTCAGCGAGCTTGCCAACCGGTCAGAACGCTTTGGCGCGGACGCGCGAGTGCTCAAACCCGCATTCGATCCGAGCAACTTCTCCAAGCGCTCCTTGGCAAGCGTCGAGCGCACCGTGTGCAGTTCGGTGTGCAGTTGGTGGAAAGCACAACGGAAGGCCTCGGCGTCTGCTGCGCCCATGGCTGACCCCTTCGCGCCTCCGGCGGTGCCACTTCCACCCTTCGCACTGCTACCGGCATCGCTGGAGCGCTTCAGTTGCTTCCGCAGGTCCCGGTTCAGCGAGTTCAGCAACGTCTTCTCCTTGTTCGACTCATCCAACGCAACGTCGAACTGCTCGCGCTCCTTCGCGAGCTGTACCTCTAACTGCACCTTCTCACTCGTCATCGCAGCCACACTCTCAGTCAGTTGCAGAACTTGGCTCTCCAGTTTTTGAGCCACAACGCGGTGCTGGCTGTCGGCGCGCTCGAATTCGCGTATACGCTGGTGCAGAGCGTTGCATAGCTCGGTCATCTCCACCAAGTTGCTGCGCAGCGTCGACGCATCCACCAGCTCCTGGTGGATGGCCTGCGCACGAATGCGCCATTGTGGTCGACCATTGGCCCCATCGGCATTCTCGCTGCGAATGCGGGGAGCCACAGCATCGGTGAAGGCACCACGGCACACAAGCTTATACAGCAACGCCAGCTTCTCCTTAAAAGCCACAGTGCGGTCGTACACAGCCTGCTGCGTGAACTGCACCAGCTCTGCTGCCGATTTGGCATGCTCCAGAATACCGTCTCGGGCGAGCTGTGATCGCAGTGCCGCCGACAGCGACTGTGCCTCCGCAGCATAAGTCTGAATGGAAGTCACAACTTCACCACCCGCAGCCACCAGGCCGTCAAGGTCATCGTCCGAAGCGGCCAGATCGATCTCAGCGCGGCGGTAGAACAGTTGTGCCACATTTAACACCGAGAGTAGCTCTCCCAGGCACTTATCCAGCACCGGCATCAGCTCCGTGCGTAACGCAGCAGTGTGGTCATCATCAGGCATATCTGAGCTTGCTAGCAGGCTCTTAGAGGTCCGCAGGAACGTCACCATAGATGAGATCGAGAACGCCAACTTGGCCACGCTCTTTCTCGCACGCAACTTGATCACAGCGGAGCGAGCACCGAAACTTTCAGCCCCCGAGGCTGAAGAAACTTGAGTGATGCGGCCAGTGTGCCATTCCTCCGACGTTTGGACAAGGCGGTCGTACAACGACCCAACATCGCCACCACCGCGAAGGCCATTAAGCAGAGCACCTTCGGAGAAAGCCGACAGCGCTGAGTCCAACACACTTTCTAACGCCGCTGTTTGTGAAGTGTCGAGCGCTGAGCACCCGTGAGTAAATTCGTCTTCCGTAGTCAGGTGACATTCAAGCATGAAGAGGTCCTCCTTGGCTTGGCACGATACCGCCGCTAGCTTGTCGCCCAAAGTGAGTTGCTCGACGCTTACTGCTGCAACGGATGCACCCTCTTCCTTGTCGTCCTCCGTCTGTCCGCTAGAAATTGGCTGTTGTGCGACGGCGTCCAGGTCCTTCTTCAAATGCTGCAGCAAAATGTCAGACTTACCGGCAATGCGTCCCAGCGTCAGTCGGACGCGAAGAATCTTTTGGTCAGTTTCGGAGAAAATCGTGTTGGGCACCACAGCACGCAAGAACGAGTTCTCCAGCCTTGCCTGCTCAGCAATAATCTTTTGCTTAGCTGCCTCGGTTTCGTGCTCGCGTGCAGCTGCGACCAGCGCGCGCAGCCCCATTGTTTGGTTTAGTGCCAGATGTGCCGTATCCTTCAGGGACTCCACAGCACCACTCTCCGCACGAAGCTTAACCTTCAGCTGGGCAATTTCATCACGATGGCTGTGCGCTAGATCACGGAAGCGAGCAATAGTGCGCTCCTTGTCCTCAAGGACAGTCTTCTGGTCCAATGCCGCCTGCTTTAATTCCTGCAGCGTTGCACGCTGCGAATCGACTTCGTCCCGCAGCTCCGCCTCATACTCAGTATGCTGGTGTTCCATTTCCTGGTCCACCTCGCGCAACGACTCCAGTGACTGCACCGTGGTCTCCAATTCCGCAAGTTTCTCACCCAGGTTCAAGTTTTTCTCCGTAAGATCTTCCACCATCGACTCGTACGCATTCGCAACGTCCAACATCTCCTTCAGCTCCTCTGCTTCGCTTTCTAGCTTCTTCTTCTTCGTGGTCTACGCAAAGCAAACAGTACAACAACGATGTCAATAGCTAACTCAAACTGAAGACACCTATAAGCGTCACCACGTACCAGCTCTTCCACTTCTTCCCTCAACGACACAAGTTCAGCGTTTTCACGTTGGGCCTGGCGCAGCTTCTTGCTCAGCTCAGCCTTCTCCTCAGACGCACGCTCGTGCAGCATTTTCACGGCCGCTCGGAGTTTGTTGTTCTCGTCTGTCAAGTTTCCGGCGCTCGCAGAAGACCCTTCCGCGTAGTCAGGCCCCGTAGTCGCCGACAGCGCCATGGCAGCCGTCAGCTTCTCCACCTCCTGCTGCAGCTCCTCAGCGTGCTCCTCTGCGATTTCCTTGTCCATCTCAACGGTCTCCTTCTCCAAGGTCATCATCTCGATCATGTCCTGGAGCTCAGCGACCTGCCTCTCAAGTGTCTCCACCTTACGCGCGCTGGAGCTCGACTTGGCCACAGCCAGCGCCACCTCCTCAGCCTTCTTCTGCTCGGCAGCCGTGAACCCCGCAATGCGGGACTTCTGCTGTGCCACTTCGGCCTCCAAGGCCTTGACCTCCGAAGCCTGCGTCGCGTTCTCCAGTCGCAGCTCATCCAGCTGCTCCTCGTGCTTGCCCTGCAGCTCGGAAATATGGTCCTCCAGCTCCGCACGCACCGAGCGCACGTGCTCCTCCGCCTCTTCTCGGATGATCTCAATCTGCTGCGCCAGCTCTTCCTGCGGGGACAGCTCGGCCTCGTCAGCTTCAGCCTCAGCTTCAGCCTCAGCCTCTCCATCTCCCTCCACATCCCCAATTTCCTCCATACTCTCGTCTTCATCAGCGTCCACCTGAGTCTGCCCCTGTTCGGCAGCCATCTCCTCGATCTGCTTCTCGTGCTCCTCCCCCTGCTCTTCCAGCAGCTTGATCTTCTCGCTGTTAGCGGCCGCCGCCTCCTTCATGACGGCGACACTCTGCCTCAGCTGCCCCACATGCTTGTTCTTCTGCTCCAGCTCCTCTTCCAGCTTGGAGATCTTTGCCCGGGCGTCTGCCAACTGGTCGTCCCCCGCCGCCGCCGCGCTGCCCACAGACGTCCGTCTGTCCAGCGAGAGCCTCGGTCTGGCCGCGGCCGTCGCGGAGATGCCGGCTCTGCTGCTCGGCGTGATCATCGACGCCCGCGTCTTGGGCGCCGAGAGTCTGGAGCTCGCCGGGGCCGACGGCGACGACGCGCCAATGGCCGACGAGCGCCGCGCCGCGCCGCTGCCCACGCCCGACAGCCGCCGACTCAGCGGCGCCTTGGCAGCGGGAGAGGCCGAGGAGAGGACCGTCCGCACCATGGACTTCTTGACGAAGAGCCCGTGGTTGGGCGCGCACGTGAAGTAGACGCGGCCGTTGAGCTCGCCGCTGTTCTTGCCCTCGGGCCGCTCCAGCTCGACGCCCACCCACTCGCCGCTGGCGAAGTCCGTCTCGCCGATGAAGCGCACGGTGCCCGTCTTGCCGGCGCCGAACGCCACGCGGGCGCCCACCTCCAGCTCCATCGCTATGAAGGAAGGGAGGATACGTCGCGCGGGATCAGTTTCTGAGCCTTGTCGACAATGAAATGGAGAAACAATAGTAATTGTGTGTATACAACACTAGATAATGTACCATTGGTGTAGAGATGCCGTTGTCGTCCGGTTGTACAACCAGTTGCTGCAGATGGGGCCCCGCCTCGTCAGCTCGACAAGTTGATTTGACTGAAGGCCTCGCCGACTGCTGGCGGCAGGCTGCTCGCCCCGAGCTATAAATTGCTGTGAGCCTCAGGCTGGCCTTCAGCGCTCGTCTTCGGCGTCTTATGCCTTCCAGACTCATTTTGGTCCACCCCTAACTACTCCGGCTCTATGGTCCCACTGTGCCGCTTTCTGGCCAATCCAAGATCTTCGAGCGCAGCAGAGACCAACCCAAAAAGCGCGCCATTCCAGCCACCGACTCGCCCAGCGTAGCACGGGGATCCCTCGTCGCCTCGTCGCGAGCCGCGTCGGAAGTTCTTCAAGCGCAGTTTTCTCGACGTCGATCGCCATTTAGAGTTCGCAAGCCCAGCTAATACACTGTAGTGGCGATTGCAAGCAGCATGACAGTGCGCAGCATCGTGGAGATGTTCGAGGGCATGGCCGCGTCCACCGGTGCGGACGCGTCCATCCACCCACTTGAGTCCCCAGGACGCGGCAACGTGAACGGACTGGTGACGTACTACGACGCCCTGGCAGTGGTCGAGGAGACGCCAATCATCCTGCCGACCAAGACCGTGCGGCTCATCCGGGACCAGCCTGCCGATAGCGAGTCCGAGCCGCAGCCAAAGGACGTAGAGCAGGAGAAACAGCAGGAGCAGGAGCAGGGGCAGCAAGAGCAGGACGAACACGAGGAGGAACTGCAGGAGAACAGCCACCCAAGCAATCAGGACACGAGCGAGGTGCCCGCAGCACCGCTGTCGTTACCGCCTCGGCTCGAGCAGAATTACTCGCAGCCCGTGAGCAAGATCCCGCAGCCCAAGTCGCGCGAGTTCCACCTCGCGGCCTGCTCGGTGCGGAAACCCTCCTCGGAAGGCGCGTCACGCAGCCGCACGTCTTCTTCTAGCTCAAATGACTCGCGTCAGCCACTCTTTGCACCCCCACCGACGCCCATGTCCGCTCGCATCCGTTCCCCGTGCACGAGCTACGCCGCGTTCGTGTCCCGGATCGAGAACTCGGCGTCTCGTTTGCTAGACTTCGAGAAGAACGAGCGGTGGCTGGGACAGGTCGAGACCATGAAGGGCCGTGTGGAGGCGCTCAAGCGAAGGAACCACATTGCTTTGGCAAGGGAGGTGGCCAGCACTCCGCGCAAGAGCAGGAGTCTGAGCGAGTGCAGTGGCGGGTCAACGGCGTCCACGGCGTCGATGTTGTCTATGGACACGCCTGAGGTCAGTTGCCAGTAAGGCGCCTCGCCCGACTGTAGCCTCGCTTCCTTCGAGCACACCTAACTTATTATCTAATGTTAAGCTTCGCAAGCAAATGTTGCTCCCACACGCAGAGCCTTCGTGTCCGTTTAGAGCCCAAAGCCGTCCATTTTCAAAATTCAAATTCGCAGTGGCGCGGTCAATTAATTGTAGACGTTTAGTATTATGCACGATGTGGTCCACGTCAAACCAATGAATCAAAATGAGCGATAATATATTGGGTTGTGTGACCCTATCCCCTGGAGAAGCCGGTCGCATACAAACGCCCAGTCAACTGGCCTCGGAAGCATCGCCCAGAGCCCGCGGTAAAGCGTTCCCCCAGCTCCCCAAGACACAGCGCGCGTGTGTGCGTACACACGGAGAGAAAGCATTCGCAGGATGACCACCGAAGTCAACGCCTCCGTGCTGGGAGGCACCGTGCTCAACGCTGGACCCCTGGGCACCGAGTACGTCCGCTGGGCCGACGCGGGGGAAGGACCAGGACGGCCGCACTAACCATCGCTGTGCCTATTCCTTAACGCAGCTCGACGTACGGCAAGCTGCCGCCTCTAAACCCGGATGATCTGAAGCTGCCGCCTGCGCCGCCGTCGGCTGCCGACAAAGTGACCAACACGGCGGACGCCATCTCCATCAGTGAAGTGTGGGAGGAGATCAAGGCCAAGACCCGGGAAATGTGCGTCGAGTCTTAGGGTCGATAATTAACGCTGCGGGTTATACGCTGATGCGTTTTACGTGCTATTCTTCGCTGCAGCATCATGGGCTCGTCGGTCTCTGGCGTGCTGTCGGCCATGCGCATCGTGAACTTGACGATGGCCGGCTGCATGGTCGCGCTGGCGGTGGGGCAGGTGATTCAGTCGGACTCGGCCTTCTCCGTCATGGCGGACGCGCTCTCGGTCATCTACACCATGTACGGCGCTGCTGGGAGGTGCTTTGATGCTGGAGGGGCTGTAGCTGACTTGTTGTTACGGTGTGTAGCTTCTTCGCGTTGATTCTGGTGGGCTACGAGCTCCGTACGGCCTACATTGACAAGCTCCTGCGCGGCAGCTTCGGATTCATGTACAGCCCTTGGGGACGGTGCCTCTTCTTGAGCATGTACGTGGCTGAGGGCTTTGGATAGAGATAACACGTTTGCTTGGTGAGGTGCTGTTCTGATGGCGCTTTGCTGCTGCAGGATCTCCATCTTCCCGTTCGGCATGTGCGGCGTCTACGGCATTCTGGTGACGCTCGGGGGTTTCACCAACGCGTACTTCAACTACTTTGTCATCACGAAGCACCCGTCGTTCACGCGCGGCGTGCCGGACTACACGCCACCCGAGGAGACTCCGGCGGCCAAGTCCAACCTGGTCAAGGAAGAGCAGGACACGACTGTCTAAGGAGGTTCTTCTCAGCTTATGATTAAGCGGCTGATAGCAGGCGTTAACCCAGCAAAGGCAAGCGGAGTGACAACAAGCGCTATCGCTCATGGTTGACAGTTTTTAGTCTTGAAAGTGTTGCCAATGCTACTCTCCGCTTGGCGTGGAGACACGCAGTCATGCATTTGTCGATCTTCATAATTTACTGGAGCGTTCATCGTGCCTGCGTTGTGTTGCTCGTTCATCATGTGTCTTCTCCTTGAAGAAACATTATTGCGGTATTTTGGTCAATCAATCTCGTTGGCATACAGATGCGCTGACTGACTGACAGCCTCACAATTTAAAAAATGGCCTCCGAGAAGGAGCTGTGCGAGCGCGTGTGCAAGAAGCAGGCATGCGCCATCCAGTTCTGTCTGCAGCGTCGCAACTACCAGGAGAGCAAGTGCGCATACGTCATCAAGCGGTACTACGACTGTTGCGCTACCGCCATGGAAGCAGAGCAGAAGGCTCGAACGGCTTCCAATTAAACGCCATCCTTGCTGGACAACATGAGGACACGAAGCTTTCTAGTACACGGTTAACTCGGCAAAATGGACCAGTTACACGTTAGGATCTACTCGGTCTTGAGCATTTGACCTGCGGATCCGATTGTGCGGCGTGACAGCACTTTTCGTCGCACTTGACCGAGCGTCCAAAGCACGTGGGAGCTGCTTAGCATGAGCGCACTGTCCAGCAAAGGTGAGGTCAGCACTAATTCGACGCCAACGAAACAGAGTGGCAACGTACCTTATCATCTCCCAGGAATAAATGACGAACGCAGAGAGCACGAGTTGCGAAACGAGAAGCAGCATTTGGACTAATGTCAGGATAGCAAGCTGCACGCTTGGCTCCTTGAAAACCGACTGCTTCTTTTGGAGTGCTGGATCTGCGCTACCGTCGCTGCATGAATTGACGGTCTTCGACAAGCTTGCTCGGGACTTGCTCTTGATCTTCTTTTTCTGAAAATGCAGCAAAACCACGTAAGAATTTCGTATTTGGACATTGGCGTGCTTGCTGGCACACCTTTGAGATTCCCACAAGAAGATGCTCTGGCTCGAAGCGGTCGATATCCTGCCATATATCCTCCATCAACTTAGCCCCACGCTGCTGCGTTCTCACGAAAGCACCGTTCGTATCCGAGGAAAAGCAACGGAGCACAACGAATTTTGCCGTGAGTAGCACTACCACGTGCACGAAAGCTGTCGCTGCAGTGAGTGCGAAGGCCATCTCATCATAGATCCACCCCTTCTTCTGCACATAGAGCAATTTCAAAGCGTCAGCTTCCCTACTTGCCCCACCACCACCACATGCACACACAACGAGTCATTACGTAATTCTGGCAAATTGAAAAGCCTGCGACCAGGTACGTGACTTCAACCGCTGACAAGACAACCTGTCTGCGCGTAAGCCGGCCTTTAGCGCCTCTCACAAAATACATCGACACAACATCCAGAAAAAAACTACAAGCAACATCATAAAACACGCCCCTAGTAAGTTTTCAACCCTTTGGCTTCGTTGCGCCGACACTGCAAGTTTACGTACACTACCGCAAAAGCCGCGAGCTGAAGCGTATTCAGGGGCACCTCAACTCGATAGTACACAGTTCCCACTCCACCCAGGATCAGTATGAAGACCATACTTCTCAAGGCAACTTCTCGACCACTGCCGGCTTGAAATGCAACGTGAGGCAGGAACATCGCCACGAAGCTCTCCCTCATCAACCAGACAGCGGTCCCAACCGCCAACGCGATCTGTGCAGTTGACACGCTCTGCAATGCAATGTGCAGCCCGAGTCAGCGAACTTTTCCCTTAAAAAAAATGCACAATAATTCAATTGCAGGGCTCATACCTGGACAACCATGAGTGCATTTTGCACGACGAGCACCACAAGACTGTGCAGCAGCAGCGTGCTCTCCAAACTCGCCGGGATGCCCACCACGTCCGCGCTTAATTGGTCATAATATACCCCTAATGCATCTAGCGCCTTCGCGATGGCCTCATAATCAACCGAGATCTCTCGGTTCGCTGCTGCAGACGCTCGATACGCTGCTGGCGCCGCCACATGGCGTCGCTTCTTGGCCATGATGAAATGGATCTGAAAACCAGAGCTCGGCCAATCAGATCGCGACTTTCGTGTTTTAACCAATCCGATTTTAAGATCCGTCTTCATGCCTTCAATCCAAACAAGTTATCTCAAGAAAAATAATAATACGTGGACCAACTATTGTTTAAAAAAAAAACTGCAGGCGTGTAGATAGGTGAAATGAACTTGGTTATTGAGTCAAAAGCTACAATTTATCCGGTACTCTCGCTAAATCTACCAATCAGAACGCTTTGTGTACGGCTCCGACATTAGGCTTTAATCGGCCTGAAAAACTGCCTTCGAACGGCCGAGATACGATATGTTGGGGCCGACATGCCCCGACATATCCGATACCGAACCCCAATCTCCGATGCTCCGCCGCCTTTTATTTTATAAGTTTAGAGCAGAAGAATAGAGGAGGAAGCCAAAGGAGAGGCGCGTCAAGCGGAGCTACGTTTAGAGCAGCAGGAGGTCAAGCGTATGATTCACGAAGCCCTGAACAAGAAGAGTTTTCCCCTGTTATTCAGTACCCTGAAGCCATTCGAGGAGATGTGTTGCTCTCTTCCCTGTTTCTGTGGCCTATCGTCGAGTGGGTGCCTGAGTGCGAAAACTCATCTCGGAAACCTTACTGCATCATGCCGGAGTGCTCGTGCACGCCGCGTGTCAAGGAGTATAAGCAGCGATCAGTCGAGGAGATGGATAGCAAGTGTCATCTGCTGTATATCAAGTATCAGTGCACGGGCGACAGCAAGGGTTGTTTTTCTACTGTGAATTCTACTTTCATTCAGCGTCAAGCCCGTCTACTGATGTATTTCCCGTACGTCATGACGAAGACGCTCGGGCTTTCAAAGCCGCTGATGGCGATAGTGCATGAGGGGATGCGTCGGCTCACGGACTATCAATCACGGTGGAGCACATCCAGCGTCGTCGTGAAAAACGATACTACAAGCTCCTTTGCCTCTATTTGCAGATCGTGCCGGGCAGCTACAGCTATCGAACCCTTTATATTTGGCAACAACGCCACCCTCGGTGGGTCAGTATTTCTCTCAGCACAAGCTGGTCGGAGCTGAAACCCTATCGGCAGCATGGCTGCAGTCTACGAGTATCTACAGCGCTCGTTGCGAGCAGATCATGAGCAGTCTGAAAGTGAAAAAAAAGGTACTTCGAGTTGACCATTCAGTCAAATTTTGCAAGCGACTGAAGGTGTGGCCCGGGGGAACAGGCAAGAGGGAGAGTATAACGGACGCCAAGATGTTGCTGCTACTCCAGAACGAGATTGGCCAAATTGTTGGCCGGCGCTTGACTCGCTCGGAGAATCACAATGAGACCCGTCAGTTGCTGGAACATGTGAAGGGCGTTTTCGATGCCGACGACAATGGCGGCGAGTGGTTCACAATTAGTGATAACGCGAATTCGTTTCGTAGTCTGGTTGCAGATGTGTTTGGTAGCTCATCGAGCGTTCGTCAAGACCCGTTTCATGTTGTTCAGCGCTTTACGGAGAAGGTGAGAGGAAAGTCGGAGAAGTAAAACTGTCTGAGCAATTGCATGATGCGCTGTAGTGTATCGATGGGGAGCTGCGCCCGCCGGGAGAAATGAAGTCAAGGTTTACTAGTGTGCTTCAGGGAGTGGCTCTCGCAGATCTCAGCTGTAGCGAAGCAAGAATGGAGAGGCACTGTGGATAACAACTTGAAACAGATCAAGCGAGGCGATCTGTACGTGGAGAGCAACATATTCAGCGAAGGCGGAGGCAATGATGTCGACATTGTATCAACCAGTCAGGTTGAGGGGTTCCACTCCGCGCTGAAAAAATGCTGGCTCGGTCCGTGTCGGCTGAGGTTGGGCTACGTATTCTTGACTTGTTCATTTTGCAGCACAACCTCAAAGTCGGTTCGAGGTATGGCCGAAATCCACCCCTGCAGCACGCCGACATCTTAACACTAGCTCAAACCGCGACATTATGCCGCGGAGTCATTGCAGAGCCGCCCCAGCTTGAATTTGTCAGCCAGCTCATGTCCAAACCATTGCGGCAGCCAGCGTATCGGTCGGCGACAGCACTCGACTTTGGATTTCACCAGTGGCAGCAAATGTTTGAAAGTACACGAGTTGATACACAGGCGCTTGAAGCCAGTCTGCAGCGTGCCCGCCAGCACAGCGCCTCCATTACAGAACTGCTGGCAAAGCAAATTGCCTTCAGTGAAAGCAGTAAGCTGCCTCGAGCTGCGTTCTTCAACTCATTGTGTCCTAACGAGCTTGATTACGACGCTGCTGCTGGTTTCTCAGGCGAGGAGTACAAGCTACTCAGACAGGTGCGACTGGAACAGAAAGCAACAGGGCAGAGCTGATCAAATTGCTCTATGGTCACGACGATAATGTACAACATTGTCGTTTCATCAAACCCCAACCTTAACCACCAAAATCGAAGGTCTGGCAGCAAAACCTCCACATGAAACCAAAGCAACCAACGCTCGAAAGCTCATTCGCTTTGCACGATCCAACCCGTGTGATGAACACACTTCACGTGAGCAGGAACTGCAGATTCAATTGTTCACTGCGCTACGAACGATGGCCGGCATCAGCAAAAGAAGGCAAGTTTTCGCTATGGTGTACGACTTCGCTTGCTGTGTCTGCGCTGGAATACACCCAAAACCTCTTTCGGCGCTGGCACGCTGGGATAATCTGAAGCACAAGTCGAATAAGGATGCGAACATGAAGATCAAGCTGAAGTTGACCCCCGAAATGCTCGCCAGTATTCGATCCACAGCCAGCACCCTGAATGCATCGCTGCCTGCATGTGTTTCGGTCACTGAAAATTCCACCATTAGCCCGCATACTCCAGAGATTCAACAAGCGGTCAGTGACCGCGTTCCTTCCCCGCCTCAGCACCCTCCTACACCTCCAGCTATATCGACCGAACGCGGCCATAGCGAGCGCACGCTGGCAATCTCGCCTTCAAATGAAGATGCCACCAACCGCGAAACGTCAGAATGCAGCAACAACGCTAGTGGAATGGCTCCTAGTGGTGATGATGTGTCGGTCGGCATACCAACTCCACCTACAATGACATGGTGCCCTACAACAATCACAGACAAGCACATCAACATGCTGCGCACACTCGCAATTTCAATTCCGAACTCAAATGGCAAGTGGGAATACATCCAGGCTGAGTACACGAAGCATTGTCCCACCTACCCCTCTCGAAGAACGCGCTACGCTGCCACCTGAAGGAGAAGAAGCCAGCGTCGAAGGCAGCTACCGAAAGTCGCGCTGGACCAGCTATGTAACGGGGTTACACGAAGGTCGCACGTAGTGTAGCCACACTACGTGTCACCTAGACATAAGGGGTACTTGGTACCTCGTCTATTAGCAAGATCTCAGTACATGGCTTCAGAGCCACTCGATATGCATTTGACTAGGTTTAACTATGGTAGATAGTTAGAGTCATACATTTACACCACAGGCAGCTTTGCCGCAGATAAGCAAACAAATAACAGTTCAGTTTTAGCATCAAAGAGTGTATTTACCTTGGGTTAGGAATACCGACTCTTTGATTCTCTAGTTAGT